>PVIA01006354.1:0-98901 GCA_004024845.1 Tonatia bakeri | reverse complement strand
AAAAAAAAAAAAAGTCATCAAATGGAGAGTTAGCAACAGGGAAGTAGGAGGAGGAGGGAGGGGGAAAAGATATAGAGAATAAGTAGCATAGACAGTAGGTAGAAAATAGACAGGGGGAGGGTAAGAATAGTATGGGACATGTAGACACTAAAGAACTTATGACACATGGACATGAACTAAAGGGGGGAATGTGGGTGGGAGGGGATGGGCAGGGTGGTGTGGAGTGAAGGGGGAAAATGGGCCTACTGTAATAGCATAATCAATAAAATAAAGAATTAAAAAAAAAAGATTCAATCCCTGTCTCTGCTTATTGGGTCTGGTAGGTGACAGGCAGCTTGGACACTGGCTTTCCAGTTTCCAAACCATTAATTTGTATACTTTTAAGTTGGTGAATTATATGTATGTGGATTATAAAACACCAGACTCTCAAATGTCTGATTTCTTAAGTTGCTGCCATTGCTGTATCTCCTTTTTCATTTCTCTTGGCCTAGATTCTGGGGTGATGACTTCTCATCATCACATTCAATGAAGCGTGGGTGCTAAATTTATTTGTTTTTGCTATCTTTTCATTCCTCAAATTGTCAAGCTTATTCTTCAAGCTCTTGAGAAGTAGTATTTCTATGATAATCCTTAGTAACTGACAGTGTAAGATTAAAATATTTACTTCAAATCCTTCTGCTGTGCCTACATATTTTCTTTATTAGCTCATGAGTCCTTCCCCCTGCAAATTTGATTTTATTAGCCACGTTTACCTATAATTTTCTAAATTGTGATGAATCACTTTGTACTCCAATTGAGAAACATTTTCAGAAGAAGGAACCAAAGGTTCCTCAGGTTTTGTATAAAGATTCGCTGGGCGATGGCTCTTGGCAAGGCCCTGTAGATCTCTTAACTTGGGGAAGAGGGTATGTGTGTGTTTCCATTCCTAGAGGTCCTGTCTGGCTACTAGCCAAAAGAGTAAAACCTTATCATGAGCGGGATAGACACCAAGCTCTGCTACCTGAAGCTGAGAACTGATTCACTGACAGACCAAATGGCCCAGCTGACCCTGAACAACCAGAAGAAAAATGGACACCCACACCATCACTCACAGGCCTGGGTCTGCCAATGGAGGAGCATGGGGCTTGCCCCAATGACAGAGGCTGAGGCTCAAGCACCTCCTGTAGAATGCAACAACCCCTCAGTGCCCCATAATGTCCAATGGTTGAACCCTAAAAACTGGTTCAATGGACTGAATTTATGGGTTTGAGTCATGGTAGCCATTGGATGCCTGCTTGTCTTAATCCTTATTTGTGCTTTATGATATGTATAGAGGTTATTTTCTTAAGATTGCATTGGGGAACTGCAAATAGTAGGTTTCACTGACTTAACAGCTACAATAGCATTTATAAACAAAAAAGCAGGGAGATCAGATGTTGGAAACTGCCCCGCCTGGTTTCAGGAGCTGTAACCCCCCCCCCCCCCATGGCTAAGGCTGAGTGAACGACCTTGGGACCATGAGCCACTAAGGAGACAAAGCTTATCTCCCTGGCAGGAGCACCACCTCTGCTCCTTTTACTTCACCCTGCCTTGTCCCCAATGCTTGAGTGGTTAGCCAATAACAGGTAAGATTCCTCAAAGGAGGATAGACCTAAGACAGGCACAATCATGAGGAGACCCTCAGGGAAGGACTTGGGGGGCTGTAGAAAAAGAGGGTGATGAACCCCCACCCCTTGGCTTTGACATAGCCTGAGTCCTCATTCTGTCTGCGGGAAGTCTCCTAATCTCTTGGCTGCCTTACTTGCCCTGTTCTGCCTAAGCCTGAAACAATGCCAGAGATGGGTGTGCCCTGTGCTGGAAAGGGTAGGTTCCCTGGGGCAATCAGGCCTAAGAGAGAAAACATAAAATCCTATGAAACCTGCTTTGCTAGTACCCTCAATTTAAATGATAAGGGCCCAAGCCTGAAGTGACTTTGTTTCCCCAAAGTTTTACGGCCCTTTAGCTATCTAACCCTGACTCAAAATAGGCCCTCAGAGCTCTTTGAATGTTATCTATTTGATCATTACTGCCTGACAATGATTGATGGGCTTAATCTGAGAATGTGGGTCTTTGAAACCACTGTTTGCTTACTGGTTGTAATAATGCTCTGTGCACTTTGATGTATTTGTGAATTATTTTCCCAGGGTACTGTGAGAGACAAGCAAGTAGCAAGCTTTGTGGGATCTATAGTGATCCTAACTAAAAACAAGGGGGGAAATGTAGGAGACTATTCTGTGTGGCAAGGGTCCAGCTCCCACTGGGAGTTGCACAGGACCCACGCCCACAGATAGGTTCTCCTGTGGGGAATCAGGCCTGCAATGTACCTAGGCTGCTTTGAGACTTGCTTTTGCTAAAACTCCCTCACCCTGAATTGAGACAGCAAGTGCTTACTGTAACTTCCTAAAATCCATGCTAAACCTTCCAAGGACGAGTGTAACCCGTTCAAATACTTTTCTTTTTTCGTTTGCAAATATGACTCTTCTGTGATGTGATTAGCGGCATCGGCTCCTTTGTTTTCTATAAAAAGTAACCACCTAAAGCCAACCTGTGCATAGTAAATGAT
This sequence comes from Tonatia bakeri, assembly GCA_004024845.1. Taxonomy (NCBI): domain Eukaryota; kingdom Metazoa; phylum Chordata; class Mammalia; order Chiroptera; family Phyllostomidae; genus Tonatia; species Tonatia bakeri. Next base: position 96,320 of record PVIA01006354.1, on the reverse strand, counting down.
GACCATCCTGTAATGTGCTGAGAAACCCAATGAACGCTGGTCACAAAAAGGGCCATGTCTTTTTGCTCCCCTTGAGAGAAAAAGCCATGCTCGACCTTTTCCTCCATAGGATTCAGTAGTCCATGTGAATGTCTCTCCCTCATCCACAATGTTGCGGACCCCACAAGCCAGGGTCTGCATTAGCTAACATTCACCATGACATACTAAATCATAGAAAATGTGAAATTTTTATACAGGTAAGTACAATATAATTGATTCTATCTTCTAAGTGAGATAATGAAAATATCCATAGTAGGATTAGCAGTCAATTTTTTCTTCTGGATAAATATCTAATTCCCATGCTTACATTGAAACATCATTTTCTGAGTATAAGCCTATATATTTATGATTTGAATTAAGTTGTCATGAAGTGTGGCCTTTAATTTTTTTTTTTTGCATCATGTTTCTCTGCTAAGAAGCATACTTTCTGGAAATTCTATTTTTCACTTCCTGTCAGCAAGGACTTAATTTCCCTCCATACTTTACTTCTTCCTACATCTATTTCTATTCTACTCTAGTTCTTCATATACACTTGACAAAAGCAAAAAACTCTGGAATGTGTGCTCATGCACCCGAACCATGCTAGCTATGGATATTTCACTGGGAAGGGTCTCACACCACAGTTTCACACTAGGAGTCCTAACCTCCTAACCACTGTGATTTTAAAGACATAATGGAGCTAGAGGAGATCTAGGGAAGGTCAACTAAAATGATTATTAAGGTGACTATACTGAGAGAGAGGGAGAGACAGAGACAGAGAGAGAGGCTTTCTCATTTAAAAACAAAAATCCTGAGAAGAGAAATAATCAATGCTTATAAAGTACTTAGAAGCACATGCCATCAGACTATTCTATCTACCAGATTTCCCATTCCTAATTTCAGTTACAGGTCATTATCCTGGTTGATCCTTCTTATGTGCTAAATATTTGATTACAGTCTTTCTGGCTTACAGTCTTTCTCTTCACCATTCATCTTATCATCATTACTGATGATTCTATACTTAGGAAGGTAATCCAAGCAATATACAGGTCATAACTCCTTGACTTTTTCACTTCCAGTGAACTTGTCTTCTAATCCACTGAGCTATTCACTCTCATGGTCATGTTTAAAATCAATTATTGTGCCACTAACAAAATCTCCATTTCAAGCATACTGCTTTCTGATCACCACCACCTCTCTTTCCAGCTCATCTTTATTCCAACAAGTCTTTGAACTAAGAACACCTTCAGCTCACTCATCTTGCTGCCCTTGCACTATGTATCACTTCAGTTATGTTCTCCCTTTCTTCTCATCTAGTTGATATCCCATTATTAGTGTCATTATTTCTTATTTTAAATTTTATTCTATTTTTGCATTACCATTTAACCCTTTTCTCCCATTTAACCCTCTTATACTCCCTTCCCCATCATTTCTTTGCATACATCCTCAACTCCTTTGCACCTATCCTCCTCCATCATTTTCTTCCAACATATTCCATTGTATGTGTGTGAGTGTATAAAATATCTTTTTGTCCAGTCATTGCTTCTATATCTTGGCTATTACTAGTAATGCTACAATGAACATAAGGGTGCATATGCCTTTTCAAATTAGTGTTTTTATTTTCTTCAGATAAATACCCAGAAGGATCATATGGGAATTCTATTTTTACTTTTTTAGGAAATTTGTTTTCCATAGTGGCTGTACTAATTTACAATTCCACCTACAGTGTATGAAGACTTCCTTTTTTCCACATCCTTGGCAGCACTTGTTATTTGTTGATTTATTGATAATAGTGATTCTGACAGTTGTGAGTAAGGTGATATATCATTGTGGCTTTAATTTTAATTTCCCTGATAATTAGTGGTGTTGAGCATCACTAATGTACTTTAAATATAAAGATATAATTTAAATATGAAGACACAAACAGGTGAAAAATAAATGGATAAAAAATATATTATACAAACTGTAAGAATAAGAATACTAAAGCAGGAGTTCCAGTGATGCAGTTGGTTAGCACAAGGTACTTATAAGAATACTGAAGCAGATCTATTAATACCACACAAAGCAGACTTCAGACAAAGGTACTATGAAAAAAGTGGAACACTTCAAAATAAAAGGAAGATAAAACAATGATGAATATATATGTACCTAATAACAGACTTTAAATACATGATGTCAAAATTGAGAGAATTAGAGAAATAGAAATTTTTTCAAGTGTGGTTATAGATTGTACATTCCTTGCTCAGCAATTGATGGAACAACTAGACAAAAATTATGTGAAGAAATAAAATATCTGAACAGCCTATAAGCTACCTTGAGCTAATTGATATTTATAAAATACCATATTCAGGTGAGAAGTGATTACGACTTGTATTAGGCAAGAGCATTCAAGTAGTGACAAGTGATCAAATTCTAGATGTATTTTAAAGACTGACTCAGGGAAGTCATCTAACATTTCAATACTTGGGTTATAGATCAATGAAATGAAGATAGATAGTATCAACCCCATTGAGTATTGTGGAATTAAATGAGATAGTACTTGTAAGGTCCTTAGCGAAGTGCATGACTCAGAGTAGGCAATCAGTACATTTAGAATTAGTCTTACTATTACAGTCTTGGGAAGTAATGCATTCAGAAAATACTTATTGGGCCCTCCTATGTGCCAGGGCCTAAGCTGGACATAGAGGATACATACTTGAAAATGTGAGCAAGGAGCTCACACCTTTGGTTTCCAATGGACATAAAAGCCACCACATTCAGTCAGAGAAAGACAAGTAATATATGATTTCATGTATATGTGGAAACTAATGGATAAAAACAGACAAAAAAAATAGAAACAGACCCATAAATACAGAAAACAACCTGACAGCTGTCAAAAGGGACAGGGGTTGTGGGATTTGGAGGAAAAGGTGAAGGGATTAAGCACGTCCCCACAAAAAAAAAAAAAAAATCCCTCATGGACACAAACAGTGTGTAAATTGGGGGAGGCATAGAAGAAGGTAAAGAGGGGATAAATGGTGACGGAAAGAGTCTTGACTTTGGATGATGAACACACAATACAATATACATGATGTAATAGAATTGTACACTTGAAACCTATATAATTTTATTAACCAATGTCACCCCAATAAGTTCAATAAGTTTTTAAAAAAGAAATGAAAAAAAGTCACCATATTCACTTGTCAATATGTGTTTCAGAAGGACACACTTGTGATTCCCAGCATTTTATCACTCCTACAATTTTATTTTTGAGTCCTTGTGCAGAGTCAGATCACCCAATAATAGCTTTAAGTCAAACAAAAATTGGCAGGAAAGAATGTGATACCTGATACAGGGTTTCAGTGTTGAACTTACATGTTTCTACCCTGAATGAACTCAGAACTTCTATTGTTTTTGACTAAAGGAAAACTGATCTTTAAGCAGTCCTGATCTCTGTGGAATTAGAGAACAGGAACTCTAAGAACTAGAAACTCAAGATGGACCTTTTAACAGTAGACAGTTGAGTAGCATATTGTTTAAGTCATACTACATTCTGGGCAGCAAATATTTTCACAATGGGGAAAACAGCCTTTTCAAAGCAATTTGCCAAAGGTATTAATCCCATAGGGTCTTGTATGGAGTGGAGGAGAAATATAGAAATTATGTAATATAATACTGTAAAACTAGTGGGTAAGAAGTGTTTTTATGTGCACTGGGTCAACACCTATACCCTTATTACACACCTCTATGAGCAAATGCTGGGCCCAGAGAATACAAAGGAAAATGAGGCACTATAAGAGGTTTTCTCCAGGAGGTGGTATAAGTCTTGGAGGATACTTCAGGGATCGTGCCACCAGCTCTGACATAGACTAGATTCACGGCCCTCAGAGAGACATGACTGCTGAGGGAAAAAGCCTAAAGAAGGAGACCCACTGGCCTTTGGACTGGATGTCTTGTGATTGCCCCTCCAGGCCCAGTCTCCACCACCTACAGCCCTGCTCTGTGACCACAGAGGCTGACTTCATAGGCTTCCCCACTTGTCTCCATCACCTTCAGGCTTCTGGAGAACTTTCACTGACTGACACTGCACGGCCAACAACCTCAGATTATTATAGCAAGTATCTGCTCCTGACTCACATCACACAAGGGCCAATCTAAAACTCTACCGCCAAAGAAAAGGTCATTAAGGTTTATGCCTATATATTTTTCTAAGATTTTAATAGTTTTATTCCTTCAATTTAGGTCTTTATTTCTTTCTGCTGCATAGTATTCCATTGTGTAAATGTACCTTTTGTGACAGCATGGATGGAATTGGAGAATATTATGCTAAGTGAAATAAGCCAGTTGGTGAAAGAAAAATACCGTATCATCTCATCTATAGGAAGAATCTGATGAACAAAATAAACGAATGAACAAAATAGAAGCACAGGCGTGGAAACATGGGACAGACTGACAATGACCAGAGGAGAGGGGAGAGGGGGATAAAGGTGGAAAGAAGGGGAAGGGACTAAAGAGCATATATGAATGATACATGGACAACAGTGTGGGAATTGACTGTGGGAATGGGGGTGGGATGGGTGGAGGAAGGCAAAGGGGGAAAAGTTGGGACAACTATAATAGAATAATAATTAAAACAATCTTTAAAAATAATAATATAATAAGCAACAAAAAGAAGTTACAATTAAAAAATTAGGTTTTTGACTCATTTTGATATATTTTGTACATGGTGTGAAGTAAGGGTCCAACTTCATTCTTTTAAATGTGGATATCTATTGTCCCAACATTATCTGTGAAAAATATTATTCCTTTTCCCATTGAATGGCCTTGGCACCCGTGTTAAAAATCATTTGACCATATATGTGAGGGATTATTTATGAGCTCTCTATTTCATTGTTTTATAGGTTTGTATTTATGCCAGTATGACATTATTCTGATTACTGTGCTTTGTAGTAAGTTTTGAAATTAGAAAATGCCCATCCTCCAATTTTTTTCTTTTTAGAGATTGTTTTGCTTACTCTGATTCCTTTGCAATTATACATAAATTGTAGAATCAGTTTGTCAATTTCTACAAAAAAAAAGCTAGCTGAAATTCTAATAGGGATTATGTTGAATCTGTAGATCAATTTGGGGAGTTCTACCATCTTAACAATATTAAGTCCTTTAATTCATGAACATTGAATATCTTTCTATTCATTTATGTCTTCTCGAACTTCTTTAGACAACATTTTGTAGTTTTCAGTGTACAATTCTTATACCTCTTTTAATCAAATTTGTTCCTAAGTATTTTATTCTTTATGACACTATTGTAAATACAATTATTTTCTTGATTTGATTTTTTGATTTATTACTGTGGTGTAGAAACACAACTAATTTTTATGTGCTGATATTGTAACCTACAACTTTGCTAAATTTATGTACTATCTCTAATCACTTTTTGTGGATTCTTTGAAAGTTTCTACATATAAGATCATGTATCTGCAAATGGAGATAATTTTACTTCTTCCTTTTCCAATTTGGATGTCTTTTATTTCTTTCTCTTACTTAGTTGCACTACTAGGACTTCCAGTACAATGCTGAACAGAAGTGGTGAAAGCAAGTATCCCTGTCTTGTTCTTGACCTTAGGAGGAAAGCTTTCAGACTTTCACCATTGAGTATAATGTTAACTGTGAAATTTTCATAAATGCACTCTGTCATATTAGAAAATTTTCCTCTATCCCTAGTCTATTGAGTATTTTTACTATTAAATGGTAATGGGTTTTGCCAAAAGGGGGTTCCCCCCCCCCATAAATCTAGATAATCATGTTTCTCCCCCTTCTTTCTTTGAATTTGATTATGAGTTTGATTATACTGAATTATTCTTGCATTCCTGGTATAAATTGCACTTAGTCATAACATAGAATCTTAATATTTTGCTCACTTTGTTTAGCTAGTGTTTTGTTGAGGATATATGCATCTATACCCATGAGGAATATTGATCTAAAGCTTCCCTTCCTTGTGATGTTTTTCTCTGACATTGATAGAGTAATTTTGACCTCATATTATGATTTAGAAAGTGTTCCCAACTCTCCCACTTTTTGGAATAGTTTGAGAAGGATTGGTGCAAATTCCTCTTTAAATGATTGGTGAATTCCACTAGTGAAACTATTTTATCCTGGGCTTTCCTTTGTTGTTATAAATATGTTCCAATTTTCTGTTCCTCCCTCAGGCAGTTTTAGTACTTTCTCTGTTTATAGTAATTTGTCCATTTCATCTAGGTTATTTAATTTTTGTCTCCTACTTGTATTTAATTAAGGGTTCCTTCCTTTCCCTCCCTCTTTAACTTTTTATTGAATTTATTGGGGAGACACGTTAATAAAATTACATAGGTTTTAAGTGTATGATTTTATAATACATCATCTGTATATTGTATTACACATTATACTATTGTTCATAGTATTCTCTTGTAATACTTTCTAATTCTATGAAGTCCACAGGAATATACCCACTTTCATTTCTTGTTTTAGCCATTTGAGTCTTCTATCTCTTTTTTTTATTGCCATTCAAGCTACATGTTTTGTCAGTTTTATTGATCCTCTCAATGAATCAACTTTTGGTTCCAATGATTCTCTACATTGTTTTTTAAAGTCATTTTTGTTGTATTTTTCCTATACCATTTGTCCTCCTTATACCTCCTCCATGACACAATCACCACACTATTCTCCATGTCCATGAGTCCTTTTTCCTTTTTGCCCAATCCCTCCACCTCCTAACCAGTCCCCCTCTGCCAGAGCTGTCAGCCTGCCATCTATGAATCTGTTTCTATTTTGCTTGTTAGTTCAGTGTGTTCATTAGATTCAAGATATAAGTGAAATCACATGTATTTGTCTTCCTCTGACTGACCTATTTCATTTAGCATAATGTTCTGAACAGGTCCAGCCATGCTGTAGCAAAGTGTAAAATTTTCTCTGTACATTGTTTTCTTATTCTCTATTTTCTTGATCTCAGCTCTTGCCTTCATTATTTCCTTTCTTCTACTAGGTTTGGGTTGAGTTTGCTCCTCTTTTTCTAGTTTTTTAAGGTTTAAAGTTAAATTATTGGTTTGGAATCTTTATTTTATTTTTCACATAGGAATTTACAGCTATCAACTTTCACTGTACTGGTTTTGGTATGTTTCACTTTCATATTCATTCATTTCAAATTATTTTCTAATTTCACTGGTAATTTCTTCTTGGACTCATTAGTTATGTAAGACACATCAATTTCCTCACATTTGTGAATTTTTTCTGTTTTTCCTTCTGTTATTGGTTTCTAGTTTTATTCCATTGTGCTTAAAGAAGAAACTTTGGGCAATTTTAATCTTTTAAAATGCACTAAAACCTGTTTTGTGGCCAAATAGGTGTTTCTTCTGTTAAATGTTTCATGTATACTTGAGAAAAAAATGTGTATTTTGTTGTTGTTGGGTGAAGTGTTCTATAGATGTCTGTTAACTTTAGTTCTCTATAATGTTTTTCAAGCCCTGTCTTTCCTTCTTGGACTTCTGTCTTGTTCTACTCATTATTGAAAGTGGGGTGTTGAAGTCTCCAACTATTATGTTTAAATTGTCTGCTTTTCCTTTCAATTCTGTCAGTTTTTGCTTCACATATGTTTGGGCTCTGTTGTTTGGTGTGCATATATATTTATAATTATTAATTTTCTCCATGGATTGATCCTTTAATCTCTATATAATATCCTTTGTCTCTTAGAACAATTTTTGTGATAAAGTCTACTTTGTCTGACATTAACACAGTCACACCAGCTCTCTTTGGTGGTTACTATTTGCATAGAATACCTTTTACCAACCTTTCAACTTATTTGTATCTTTGGATCTAAAGCAAATTGCTTTTAGACAGCATATAGTGAAATTGTGGGGGTTTTTTATCCATTTTGCCCATCTCTACCATTGCATTAAAAAATTTAACACATTTACATAAAGTAACCATTCATAAGGGCTTACTTTTGCCTTTTACTATTTGTTTTTTATATGTCTTATGTCCTTTTTGTTCTTCATTTTCTCCATCACTGCCTTCTTTTTTGGTTAATTTTTTTCTTGTGTACCATTTTGATTCCCCTCTTATTTCTTTTTCTGTATATTCTTGTTTTCTTCTTAGTTACCCTGGGGATTACAATACATCTTCACTTTATATTAATGAAATTTGAATTAATATCAACTTATTTTCAATAGTATACAACTTTTCTTTATAATTCCATCCTCCTCCTTTCTAATGTTTTTGTCACAAATTACATGTTTTTACATTGTGTGCCTGTCAATACAGATGTAAAATTATTGTTATGCATTTTGTTTTAAATTATCTAGAAAAAAAGGGAAGAGTTACAAACTAAAAATATACAATGCCAGATTTTACATATACCAAAGTAGCTACCTTTTAGTGTTCTTTATTTCTTCATATGGCTTCATGTTACTGTCTAGTGTCCTTTTATTTCAGAATAAAAACTCATTCTTGCAGGGTTGATCTACCAGTCATGAATCCCTTACTTTTGTATATCTAAGAATGTCATAATTTCTTCTTTATGTTACCAGATATGGAATTTTTGACTGACAGTGTTTTTCTTTCAGCACTCTAGATTATGTCACCCCAGTATCCTCTGGACCACATGGTTTCTGAAGAGAAAGTGATTATTACTCTTATTAAGAATACCCAATACATGATGAGAAAACTTTTTCTTTCTGCTTTTGAGATTTTCTGTCTTTTTTGACAGTTTCATTATAATGTATCTTAGTGTGAATCTCTGAGTTTATCCTACTAGGATTTCATCAAGTATATTGAATGTATAAATGCTTATCTTTCATCAAACTTATGACATTTTTAATTATTATTTTTTCAAATATTCCACCTCATTCTCTCTCTTCTTTCCTCTGAGACTCCTGTTATGCATATGTTGGTATCCTTGATGGTGTCCCATGAATCTCTTAATCTTTGATCACTATTCTTTTCTCTTTCTGCTCCTCAGACTGGACAATCTCAACTGACCTAGTACTGATTCTTTTCACTGCTCCACTTTGCTATTAAACTTCTCTAGTGAATAAACTTTTTACTTTAGTTATTTTACATTTGACTTACAGTATCTATATCTATATCTATATCTATATCTATATCTATATCTATATCTGTATCTATATCTATTCTCTGTTTGGTGAGACATCAATGTCCTGGTTTCCTAGAGCTTTTTGAACATATTTAATACAGTTGATTTAAGGTCTTCACCTAGTAAATCTTACATCTATCACTTATTCTGATTGCTTTATCTGTTGTCCCAGGCTGCTGAAGCCAATACTTTGGCCTCTAAATGCATTTGGCAAACATTGCCTGGGAAACAATTCCAGCTCTGGGAGCACTTCAAACTAGATAAAACAAAGGAAAGTCCTTGCACAAGTCCTTTAGAAAGCCCCCAGACAGGTCCAAAAAATTCTTTGTGTGTAAAGTCCATCTTGCTTCCTGTGGCACTAGCACCTGCATCAGGTGTATAGGCTGCCATCTTCATTGCTGCCATTGATTTGGGAGATAAGGGATAGTCAATGGGTAATTTAAAATACCATAGCACTCTATCACTGCAATGCATCAGCTTTTTTCTTTATTAAGCTTTCCATGGTTGTTGAAAGTTTTCACTAGATTGGGTTTATGCAGGGTATGAGAAATTTATTCCAACAATATTTTTTGTTGATTTTTTTTTTTTGCCAGTTTATTTATTGCTTTTGTGGAGGGATGGAACCCTGGAATTCCCTGCTCTTGCATATTCAGTGACATAAATTGAATAGTTCTGCAACTCACTTTATGAACAAGAACATGTTTAACTTCGTGCACATTCTATGTATGCTTGAAAAGAGTATGTAATATCTACTCTTAGATTAAGTGCAATTTATATGCCCAGTTTATTATTGGTATCATCCACATTTTTTGTATTCTTACTAATGGTTTTTTTGCTTAACAGTAATTGCTAAAATATGTGTATTTAATTTCTCACTAGAGTGATAGATATATGCATCTCCCTTTTAATTTTGTTCATTTTTGTCTTTCATACTTTGGACTCTGTTAACAGGTATCTGTTAGTTTAGATGTATTTCTTACCAGTGAATTGAATGTTTTGTCATTATTCAGTAACCATCTTTATCTTCAGGTGTATTTTTTATCTCAAAGCATAACACGACTGAAGCAATATCAGCTTTCTACTGATTAGGATTTGCCAGCATATTTTTTATCTATCAATTTTAATTTATAGATTTTGTATATGTCTCTTCAATACAGCATATAAATGGATCTTTTATTTTCCAATCTAAATAAATTCTTTGATTAGAGCATCTAATTCATGTAATAACTCCTGGCCAAGATGGAGGCATAGGCAGATACACTGCCTCCTTGCACAACCAAAAGTAGGCAACAACGAACTTAAAAACAAAAAAATCACTGCAAGAAAACTGAACGATATGGAAGTCTGAAAACCAAGGAGTTAAAGAAGAAACATTCGTCCAGACTAGTACGAGAGGTGGAGATGGGCAGCTGGGATGCAGAGGACTCACAGCAAGGTGGTGGCTAGAGGAGCAGGCAGTCTCACATTTGCATGCAGAACAACATTTGGTAGGAACAACTGGGGAGTAAGACAGACTGTGCCATCTAGGGCTCCAATGTGGGGAAACAAAGTCTCAAAACCTCTGATTGAATAAACCTGTAGGGATCGAGGGAGAGGAGAGACTCCCAGCCTCACAGGAGAGTTCACTGGAGAAACCCACAGGGTCCTAAAATGTACACAAACCCACCCACCCAGGAATCAGCACCAGAAGAGCCCAAGTTGCTTGTGGGCAGTGGGGGAAGTGACTGAAAGCATGCTGAGAGCTGAGCAAGTAGCACTGTTCCCTCTCAGACCCCTCCCCCGTATACAATGCCACAATGCAACAACATGGGTTGCCCCACCCATGGCAAGACAAATGCCTAAGGCTCTACCCCTTACTATGTAACAGGCATGCCAAGACAAAAAAATATGACCCAAATGAAAGAACAGATCAAAGCCCCAAGAAACATACAACAAAGCAATGAAGAAATAGCCAATCTATCACATGCACGGTTCAAAACACTGGTAATCAGGATGCTCACAGAAATAGTTGAATACAGTTACAACATAGAGGAAAAAGTGAAGGCTCTGAAAACTGAAACAAAGGAAAATGTACAGAGAACCAACAATGACAGGAAGGAAATCGGGACTCAAATCAACTATTTGGAGCAGAAGGAAGAAATAAACATCCAACCAAAACAGAATGAAGAAACAAGAATTCAAAAAAATGAGGAACCTCTGGGACAACTTTAAATGTTCCAGCATCCAAATCATAAGGGTGCCAGAAGGAGAAGAGAAAGAGTAAGAAATTGAAAACTTGTCTGAACAAATAATGAAGAAGAACTTCCCCAATCTGTCAAAGGAAATAGACTTCCAGAAAGTCCAGGAAGCTCAGAGAGTCCCAAAGAAGTTGGACCCAAGGAAGCACACACAACAAAGCACATTATAATTATATTACCCATGATGAAAGATAAAGAAAGAATCTTAAAAACAGCAAGAGAAAGGGAGACAGTTACCTACGAAGGAGTTCCCATAAGACTGTCAACTGATTTCTCAAAAGTGACCTTACAGGCAAGAAGGGGCTGGAAAGAAGTATTCAAAGTCATGAAAGGCAAGGCCCTACATCAGGGGTGTCAAATTCATTTTCACCAGGGGCCACATCAGCCTCACAGTTGCCTTCAAAGGGCCAAATGTAATTTCATCTCCTTAACAGTTAAGGAGTAGTTACATTTATACAGTCCTAAAATGATTTTGGCTCTTTGAAGGCAACCATGAGGCTGATGTGGCAACCAGTGAAAATGAGTTTGACACCCCCGATCTACATCCAAGATTACTCTACCCAGCAGGGCTATCATTTAGAATGGAAGGGAGGATAAAGTGCTTCCCAGTTAAGGTCAAGTTAAAGGAGTTCATTGTCACTAAGCCCTTACTATATGAAATCTTAAAGGTACTTATCTAAGAAAAAGAAGATAAACTATGAACAGTAAAATGACAACAAACTCATAAGTATCAACAACCAAACCTAAAAAAACCCTCCAGAAAAAAAAACGAAGTAATCAAACAAGTAGAACAGGAACAGATTCACAGAAATAGGGATCACATGGAGGGTTGTCAGTGGGGAGGGGGAGGGGGGAGAATGGGGGAAAAGTTTCAGGGAATAAGAAGCATAAATGGTAGGTACAAAATAGACAGGGGGAGGTTAAGAATGATATAGGAAATGGAGAAGCCAAAAAACTTATGTGTATGACCCATGGACATGAACTAAGGTGGGGAATGATGGTGGGAGGGGAGGTACAGGGTGATGGAGAATTGAGGGAAGAAAAAAGTGGGACCATTGTAATAGCATAATCAACAAAATATATTAAAAAAAACAAAAAATAACTCATGTAATAAAATTATTGTTATATGTTTTGTATTTTCTCTTTGTCTTGTCTTTCCTATGTTTTATACTCTCTCTTGATTTCTATTTTATAGAATATTTTTTCTTATACTATTTTTCTCCTCCAATAGTCTAGAAATTATTTACATGCCTAAATCTCTATTATTTTGAAAATTCTCCTGTAAAATGTAATATGCATGCTTAATGTATCAGAGCCTAAAGTTCAGCGACATTCATATCCTTTTCCTAGCACATGGTCTGTCGGAATTCTCATTCCTATCATCACCTCTCCAAATTTATGAGCTATTTTTGTCACATTTATTTTCAGCTTATTTTTCTTAATTTTACAATATATTATCATCATTATTTACAGTTAATATCTGTTTAGCATTACCTTCGTATTTATCATACTCATTGCTCTTCAATTCCACTTGAATCTAAGACTTATCAGTTGAGATCAAATTCCTATTTGAAATATATCCTTTACAATGTTATGTTTTAAAACAACCCCTCAGTTTTAGTTTTCTTTTTCCACTTTGTTTGTTTGTTTGTTTTAGGAACAAACTAACATCACCAGATGTGTCTGTGGGTCAACAAAATTTTAAACATATACCTTCAATCTACCCTGAGAAGGGGCAGTTGGTAGGGCAAATATGGTATTTGAGAAGGAACAGGGGAAGGGAAAAAAGTATACAAAAGTCATATAATCTCAAGTGACCATATCTCAGTGTTCACAAATTTTTGAGGCCTAATTATTAATAACATTCTTCATTTTTCAAAAGTTTTACAATTTAGATAATAAATTCTATGGTTACAAATTAAGCCCAAATAACTTATATTCTTCCTGGCTCTAGAGCCATGCTTTCATTTGTATTTGATTCAAATATTCCTTTGTAGAAGATATTTCTGCTTCTGATGAAATGGAGTAGTATGTGGTAGTCCAATGTTTTTACTTGAGAATAAATGGAAAGGGGAGATAAAATACCAAATAAATAAATAGTAGGAGAAAGCTGCTGAGCCATTTAGGATGAGAAGCCAAGATTCCAAGGAAAGTTGAGCTGAAGTTAACAGCTGTTTTCATCCAGAAGCATTTGCTAACTGTCTGTGTGCAGCAGGAAGCAGAAATCTAAATTCTGTCTTGGAAATAGGCTGCTGTTAGGAGACAGAGAAATAAGCAAAGCCTTTGGTTGTCTTTTGGGATTGGAGAGACAAAACTGGAGGCTTGAAGGGCCCAGAAATCAATGGAAAGAGAGGGCTGGAAAACCGAGCCTGACATACAAAGAGTTTTCCCCTTGAAACATTTGCTAAATTATGAAGTTGCTTGAGGCAGAGACAAATGAAATAAAAAAAGTTATAAAGCCTCTTAAAGAAGGGCTGAAGTTTGGAGAATTTTTGTTTTGTTTTGTTTTTCAGTCTTACTCTACTGAGGAGATAGTAGGTATAGTACATGACTGTAAGGGAAATTTTCATAATTTTAAAAACTGAATAATCTAAAAGATGCAAGAAAGGAAAGAAAATAAAGCATAAACCAAGGGGACAAAATAGAGCGGAGGAAAGCATGATTATAGAAATAAATCTAAATATATAAATAATGACAATAAATAGAAATAGACTATTCCAGTTCAAAGATAAATGATAGTTAAATTGCTTAAAAAAAAAAAAAAAGCCCAACCATATTACTGCTCATAAAAGACAATACCAACAGTTTGCAAGTAACCTTAAGAATAGTCATTTAACATATCTATAACTTTTTACTGGTTTCATGGATATGTTAAGAAGCTGTGCCTATGCTTTGAGCCAGAGAGATGGCAGTGACTTCTACCAAGGATGTAGCTGGGAGGCAACTCCCCCTGGTTACAGTGCCTATGTGAGAGCTTGGAAATGGTTCTCTCTATGCCACGAGGCCATGCCTGCCCAGACTTACTGTGGCAGCCCAGAAAGGCTGGAAAAATATGAGAATGCTGGTGAGTGGAACTGATTGTGGGAGGAGTTGGAGATGGGGATGCAGAGGAAGATTTGAGCTGGGGTTTAAGCCCAGGTGCGGCAACCATGCGGGCCAGAACCATGTGGCTATCTCAAGGTTTGGAACCGAGTGGCTTTGGGGCTACCCCTGCCACATGGCTTAGGAAGCAGGGGAGACCTTGCAGGGAAGGAAAGGGGTGAAAGGACTCTTGTTGGTGGGCCAGGAGAAGGTGCCACGTGGTTTTGGATTAAGAACTGGGGATTGCAGCAGTGACATAGCTAATGGTGCTGGGAACTGTGGGAGGCCCACCAGCCAAGTACGGATTACTGGAAAGAACTGAGGGCTACTTGAGCCACAGGCTTCTATTTCTTTTCCTGAGATACAGTACCCCAGACTGGGCAAAGGGGGGAAGGAAGGACTGTGTGCATTTGTGGGTGTTTTAAGGGACTTTGGGATTTTAACAAAGACATTAAGTCACTACTCTAAGTCTGTATAACTTCTGGATAAATAGTTCCTTTCCTTTTCACCAATCTCTGGCATTGAGAGCTATAATTCCCTGGTGACAGGCAGGTTGAACCAAGTACAGGGGGACTTTGGGATAAGGGGGGTCCATTTGATAATAGTATCTTGTCTCTCCCATGGGTTCATTCTGTAACAAAGCCACACTATTATCCTTTGTAATCTCAGTATTTGTAAGAATTCCCAGAGTAGAGTAGGCTGACATTCCCTTGGAATTGTTACTCATTACCTTTCCCTCCCATTTATCTCACAGTTCAATTCCCTGTCAACACTAGTCATCTTGACCTCCTGCCTGCTTTACTTCTATCTTCACTGCTCTGTCCCCAGTGTGGACACAGCCTTCTTCCTTCATTCCTCACAAACACAACACTACGGTGTGCAGTAAATAATTGCTCAGGTTTGGTGTTTCAGAAGAACCTGACTACACAGAACAGGAAACAGCTTTAAATTGAATCATAGACTTCAGTGTTCCTCATTTCCTCAGTTCTTTTTCCCAAGGGAACTCTACCACAGTTTACCAACTCCTGCCCAGCTACCTGTTGCTATCTGATCTTCACTTTCCCCTGGATTCCAGAACCCTAAGTTTTATTTCTTAGTATGCTAGGAGTCAAACTAAAAGATTCCTGTTATTTAATTTTACAGAACATCTTTTCTACCCATTTGTTTCAAGTTTACTCTTTTAAATGTGTGGATTGGATGGTTGTGGGGGCTTGCTGAGCCCATGTGTCTTTAACAAACAGCCCCATCACAATATCTTCCTAAGTACAACAGCAGTCTTCCTTCTGATGTATGATCTTATGATGCAGAAACAGCCCGAGTTTAAAAAAAAAACATCTTTTCACCCTTTTGTTTTCTGCTATGGTTATATTACAGATGCCAAAAGAGAGGGAGAGAAGGCATGTAGGAGCAAAATTTCTCACGAGGTAAGAAGAGCTGGGATCTATAGTTCAGGATTTGCTTTGGCAACAAAAAGCAGTATCTTCTGTGAGATTTTTGGGATAAGTGGACGAATGGAGGGAAAATGGGGAGCATATTAAGATGCATGGAGTATCTGGGAACTTTTATTTTCAAATGAGCTGCATATTTTGGATTTGTTGTTAAGGCTGATCCTGTACAAAGGAGTTTGAAAGAATAAACTGACCTCTTAGTGAAGGTTGTAAATAAAGAAGCTGATTGCCAAAAGTGAAAATACAAATGACAAAGAGTTTCAAAATAAACAGCACCGAAGGTGAAGTTGTGCAGTTTAACTCCGAAGGGAGCCAAGTTGAAACGTATGTGTGGGGGAGCGGGCGGGGGGGGGGGGGGGGAGCAGGGGGAGGCGGCGCGTAAAGAGGAAGGTTGTGAATTGGAGATGGGGTGAGGGGTACATGAGAGATGATTTTGATGTAAGCTGAAAGAAAAAATACCCCACAGAATATAAAATCCATTATTTGCTGGAGTAATTTTAAGATGAAGATGGGTAGAAAGCTGGGCTTCTTAGATGTTGACAGAATTATCCACTCTATTGCCTCTTTACATGCAATTCAAAACCAAAAATCTCGCCCACTCACATATCCTCACTGCGGCTGTTTGGTTCTCATCCAAATGTTGGGTAATAAATAGAAGCTGCAAGCTCTCTGAACACAGAGGAACTTTTCAGGGGAAAAATCAAAACAAGATTACAAGGTAAGAATAAAACCACTATTCTAATAGATTTTTGTCAGGTTTTGCAAAATAAGATCTTGGGAATCACAAAGAACTGTTTTTTATTTGATAAAATAAGTTAAGCTGATTTGATATTATTGCAAATCACAGCATAACTTGATGATGATAGTTGTTACTAACTTATACTTCCCTTTTAATCTTCTTTGGGTGGTTTGGAAAATAAACTAGTTGCTAAAATAGAGTGTAATAGTTTTTATAGTAAATGTCCCTCCCCCCATCATAAAACTTCACAAAGGAAGTTGATAATTCTATTTCATACTCCTAAAGCTTATCCAAGACAAACTTACAACTGTTTAGGTGCTATTCCCTCAAAACCATCTGCTAAAAAATAACCCATTTGTGAAAAAAAATTAAGGAATTGAAATTCTAAATGGGTAAATGTAAAAACTCATTACTTTTGCTGCTTTTCTTAAAGGTTTTCTTTTGAAGTCCTTAGAGCCCTCTTTATTTCTTGCTGTCTTGTGGCATTTTTTCCTTCTTGACATTTTCTCTGCCTTATCTTCCCATGCATGAATATATGCCTCCAGACTATTTTAATAAAGAAAATGACACAAAATCCGAAAGTATGGTGGCTGCACACAAAGACCTGCAGAGGGTCTTTGGGGACTTGATACTGTCTAGGGTGAGAACCAGATGAATCTTTCTGACTCCCTCCTCAGCACCGTGCTTCAGCTTCAATCATACCTGTATGCCACCATGGATGCTGTTCCCAACATCCTAGCCTACTGCTTCTCACTTCATCTTTCAAACATTTCATGTTTCTCTTTTAATTTCAACCCTGAAAAGGCACAGCTCTCTGTTTAGAAAAATTCAGAATTCTCTACTTCCCAAAGTTTGAGGTGCTAGAACTGAATCACATATCTTGGTAGTATACTTTAATTAAGAATTCTGCACAGGTATCAGTCTCTGCAGCTCAAATTTTACATTTTGTGCATTCTTCTTTGAAAGAGTCCTGGATTTCCTACTAATCCTTGACTGGTAGCTGAATAATTCATTTTTTCAGCAATGCATTGACCTAGTTATTTCTCTTTCCCGTCATTAACTCACAATATCAACAGCCAGAATGTACCAATTTCCCCTTCCTATTTATACCCAGGAAAGAATTCTGAGGGAAACTTTCACTTAGGGGTTGAAATAGGGTTGAAAGCAAGGGAAGAAATTGAGAAATGGGAGCTGTCACTCCTGGCCAGGGTCTATAGAAAGTTAAAGAAGCAGAGATTGCAACTAACTTCAGGGAATGTGCCTGAGTTTCAGTGGTAAGAAATTCTGATCCATGGATGAATTAAATCATTTTAAGAAAATACTACAGGGGTTGGGGGATGTGGCTTAGAGGCTGGTGGGGGTGTGTGGGAGAGTGGGAGTTGCCAGGAGCATCAGAGAAAGAAAAAATATACATCGGGGAAATATTATGCTACTAAATCTGATATCATGAGGTCTTTTTTGAAGATAAAAGTGTAACTATGTCAATATCAATGTATCTCGCATTCAACAAGTTGAAATTTTGGCACACACAGTGGGAATTGAGAATGTTAGTCAATATTCACCTTTATTATATCAGTTTGCAGCAGGGACATTTAGAAACATTAAGACCAAAAATAATATTGAACAACAGAAAGAAACCTTAATTCTGTCAAAAACTAAAAGGATACTTGGTTCAAGGGCTTTAGCAAATCATGGAACCTGTATCCTCTTTTTGGTTTCCCTCTGGGTTTTCTGGTGCTGATATTTACATGCAAGAGGAACCTTTAAAGGGACATGGCCTTAAAGGACAGGCAAAGTTCATTGGTGGTTGGGGGGTGGGTAATGGGGAGTAAGGAGGTTGGGGCATTGCCTCTCTGTAGCAGACCCCTGGCAAGATTCACTCACTGGCCTTGCTGTTTTTGATAGATCATGCCTTATCTGTGAAGGGTTTTGTTTTGTTGTTGCTTTAAGTGAAGAGTGCAATGTAGCATAACAGTAAAAGCACAGATTTTTAGAGTGAGAAAGCCCTCAAATCCATCATCTATCATTGTCTAGATGAATTATTTCGGATTTTACTTAACTTTCCTGAGCCTGAAGTTTTTTCTCTGGTGCTAAATGTAAAACAAGCAAAACAACAACAAACCACCCTGCACTAGAGCGTGCTGTGGTGATGATGAAGGTAAAGCAAGTCAGAAGCAGTCATTAATGGTAACTTTTATTAAGCACTGAACAGGTACTAAATGTGAGATATGTTTCCCACAGTATCCCATTTAATTCTTACAGAACCTCAGTGAGACAAATATTGTCTTCTCCATTTATAAAATTAAACAGTGAAATTTGGAAAGATTGTACTAACCCAAGATGACATAATCAGTAAATTTTAGAACAGAGAGTAAAACCCAGATTCTAGTTCCATGAAGGAAAAAGAACCATAAAGAGGGAAGGTCCAAGATGTGGTGGAGTAGGTAGAAGCTACACTAACCTCCTTCCAGGACCAAATTGGAACTACAAGTAAATTAAAGAAAAATCATATGGGATAATCATTTGAACACTAGCTGGAGAGAAGCCTTATAACCAAGGACATATGGAAGAAACCATATCACCACAAGACTGGTAGGAAGTGTGGAGGTGCAAACAGGTTGGCTGGTCTCCCACCAGTGGCAGTTGAAGTTCCAGAGGGGTATTTCAGTGACCAAGTGTGGGGGGTTCCACCTAAAAAGAGTGGGTTCTATACCCCAAGCTAGGCTCCACAGACTAGAGCACCAGAACAGAGAAAGGAACCTAAATAACATCCAGCTTTAAAAAGTAGCAGCGTTTTCGTCTGCCAAGGAGAGATGGCTAGGGACACAGAGAGCCTCTTAAAGGGCCAACATACAAAATTTTGTTTGTAGACATGGCCTGGACTCTGGCATAGGGAGAGCAGAGCAGACTAGAGCCATGTGAGGAGAGTGGGATTGGTGGCTTTGGGGAGAGAGCTAAAAGGGCATCTGTGATGATCCCTATGCTCAGTCATTCCCCATGCTTCCAGTCATCTTTCTCAGGCAGAGCACTCACCTCCATGGAGAATCAGCCAGGGGGGTGGGGAGCAATAGCCCCACCTATAGAAATCTCTCTTGCCCTACACTGTGGAGCTTAACACCAGCTGCTGAGGATTACAGCTAGAGACACTTTCAGTGACAAAGCCTAACAGAAAGCCTGCAGGTGGAGGCAGATCTGTGGGAGCTCTGAGACTTTAGCTGACCTTCCCCCAGGCCTAAAGCTGATAAAAATCAGTCATGATGCACAGCTTTACTCTTTCTGAACATACCCAGCAGAGAGAGCCACAAGCTGTGGAACACTGATAGCTCCAAAAGGTTACCCAGGGCCAGTCACAGGCAGCATCTGAAATAGGACAGTACCAGAGTCTTTGCAGATCTACTTAATACATAGAAACAAACACAAAGAGGCAGCCAAAGCAATTTATCAGATACACAGTTTAAAGTGATGATTTTAAGGGTGCTCAACAGTGGGAAAAAGGACAGAAATCATAAAAAAAAAGATCAGTCAGAAATAAAGAATGCAATATCTGAAATAAATAATACACTAGAAGGAATAAACAGTGGGTTAGATGAAGCAGAGGACCAAACCATTGATTTGGCAGACAAGGTAAAAAGAAAAAAAGCACACAGTAAAAAGAAAAAAGAATTTTGAAAAATGAAAAGAGTTTAAGGAACCTTTGGGAAAACATGAAGCAAGATAACATCTACACTATAAGAATACTAGAGGGAGAAAGAGTAAACAAGGGCTTGAGTAACTATTTGAAGAAATAATGACTGAAAACTTCCCTAGCCTAGTGAAGGAAAAAGACACACAAGTCCGGGAAGTACAGAGTGTTCCAAACAAGATGGACCCAAAGAAGCCCACACCAAGACACGTCATATTAAAATGGCAAACCTTAAAGATGAGAGAATCTTAAAAGCTGCATGTGAAAAGTAGTTACCTACAAGGTAGCTCCCATTAGACTGTCATCTGACTTCTCAAAAGAAACATTTCAGGCCAGAAGGGAGTGGCATGAAATATTCAAAATGAAGAAAAGCAACAACCTACAACCAAGAAATAACTGTCAACAAAGAAATACAAAGGATTGTAAGAAAATATTATGAACAACTGTATGCCAACAAATTGAACAACCTGGATGAAATGGATAAATTCCTAGAAACATACATCTTCCAAAGCAAAAGCAGAAATTATAATGAAATCTGAATGCAGATTACATTTAGTTGTAAAAAAGCCTGTATTCAGAAAATTATGACACTGTGGAAATTGAAGAAGATACAAATAGGTAGAAGCATACAACATGTCCATAGATAGGAAGAATTAACATTATTAAAATATCCATACTACCCAAAGCAATCTATAGATTCAATTCAATTCCTACCAAAGAACCAGAAAACCAGAACAAATATTTCAAAAATTTATAGGGAACCACAAAAGACACTGAATAGCAATGGCAATCTTACAAACAAAGTTGGAGACCTCATGCTACTTGATATCAAACAACACTATAAAGCCATAGTAGTCCAAGCAGTGTGGTACAGGTATAAAACCAGACATATAGATCAATGGAACAGAATAGAGAGCCCTCAGAGGAAAACATCAGCAAAACAAAAAGACAACCCACTAAATGGGAGAATATACTGGCTGATATATCTCATACGGGATTAATACTGAAAATTTATAAAGAACTTATAAAACTCAACACCAAAAAAATCCAATTAAAAAAGTAGGCCAAGGACCTGAATAAACACTTCTTCAAAGTGGATATGTATATGACTAATAGACTTATGAAAAGATGCTCAACCTCACTAATCACCAGAAAAATGCAAATTAAAACCACAATGAGATAACATCTCACACCCATCAGAATGACTATAATCAACAAATCAACAAACATCAAGTGCTGGGGAGGGTGTGGAGAAAGAGAAATCCTTTTGCATTGTTGGTGGGAATGCAGGCTGATGCAGCCACTGTGGAAAGCACTGCAGAGCTGCCTCAAAAAATCAGATATGGAACTGCCTTATGACTCAGTGATTCCACTTCTGGGAATATATATGAAGAAACCTGAAACACTAAGTTGAAAGAATATAAGCAACCTTAAGTTCATTACAGCCTTATTCACAAGCGCCAAGATATGGAAGCAACTCAAGTGTCCATCAGTAAATGAGTGGATGAAACAACTATGTTACATTTACACAGCAGAATACTACTTGGCTGTAAAAAAAAAAAGAAAAAATTTATCCTTTGTAACAGCATGGATGGACCTGGAGAACATTATGCTAAGTGAAATAAGTCAGTCAGAGAAAGACAAATACCGTATAATTTCACTCCTATGTTCTATCTAATGAACAAACTGAACTACCAAGCAAAGTAGAGACAGACTCATAGACTCATGGATAGAGAGCAGGCTGATAACTTTTGGAGGAGCAGTATTGGGTTAGAGGGATTGAGCAAAAAAGAAAAAGGACTCATGGACATGGACAACAGTGGTGATTATGGGGAGAATAGGAGTGGATGAAGTTGGAAGAGGGTATAGGGCAGGGGTGTCAAACTCGTTTTCACCAGGGGCCACATCAACCTTGCAGTTGCCTTCAAAGGACCAAAATAATTTTAGGACTGTATAAGTGTAACTACCCCTTAACTGTTAAGGAGTTGAAATTACATTCAGCCCTTTGAAGGCAACTGCAAGGCCAATGTGGCCCCCAGTGAAAATGAGTTTGATACCTCTGGTATAGGGGATAAAGGATAATAGGAAAAAAATAAAATTAAAGTGGTTAAATTAAAAATAAATAAATAAATAGACAAACAAATAAATAAATAAATAAATATTTAATGAACTAAAAGAAAAGAACCATGAAGAGAGATGAATTCCAAACAACTTCATTTGGTGCATCTCTGATCCTCTTTGAGAAGCTATTTTCCATTCAAATTTCCATTATTCTTACACATAAAAAATTACTGAGATGACATTAAAACAAGACACCTACTTTCTTTAGAGCTACATTCATTGACGTCTGAGGAAAACTGTACCCTGCCAGCCCATTCTCATGAGTAACTTTAATTTGCCATTTCCATTGATATTGCCAGAACCAAGGGGAGGGCACCCACAAAATTGGCTGGATGCTTCACTTTTAATTAGTACACTAGTTTACACCTAACATCTAATTCCCCTTCACTTTCAACACCTGATAAATTGGATGATCATCACAATTTCCCTAGCACCTCCAGTGTATGTGAGACCTTTTGCAATCATAAGAACATTTTGCTCATTACTTCTCTTGGATTTCCCAGCAAAGGTTCAATATTTTCTTAAAGAGTTTGACAGAACTTTATAGTTTTGCATGTCTGCTGTGTTCAAATCTAAACTTCGTAACCTGCTAGCTCTGTCAATGGCAGTTAAGAAATGCTATTTTACCTCCTGAAATGAGGCTCCCCAGATTAACTGAACTGATTTATTCTCAGGACTGAATGAATTATGGAGCAGTCTGCCAATTTAGCTTCTGAAATGTAAAATTTATTTAAAAGTTCAAAGGTAGGACTGAAGGAAACCAAAATTTTGCTGCACTGAAGCTGCCCTTTGGGATATTGATCTTAAGCTGTTTATTAAGAAACAAGACTCAGGAAGAACATTTGACCTTCCCTCCCGCCTTTCTGCCCAAGAGATTTGGATAGAGAAATCTGCCTTAGAAAGGGAACCATGGCTTGATCACCTAAAGAATCTTCACCCTAGCAGGAAGACCCAATCCTGCCAGCTACATACCCCTTGTGTTTTACTGTTTCTGAGTCGACAAACAAAAATATCCTGCCATGTATGTTCTGCTGTTTCTCAACTACCTATAAATTGCTCATTCTCACTTCTTGAATATAGTACCCTGTCATTTCCTTTTCTCCTTTGCCCCCAAATATCTTATATACCAAATTTTTTTCACGGTCTTTGGAATTTTTATACTTATATGAATTCATCATGCACATGTATTAAAACTTTGATTTTCTCCTGTTAAAAAAAATGATATTTTAAAAGCTCTATTTTCTTTATAAAGAGATTATATGCCTTTTTTCATCTATAGAAGAATGCCCACCCTGGCTGGTGTGGCTTAGCGAATTGAATGCCAGTCTGTGAATTAAAATGTTGCAGGTTTGATTCCCAGTCAGGGCACATGCCTGGGTTGCTGGCCAGGTCCCCAGTTGGGGGCGTGCAGGAGGCAACTGATGGATGTTTCTCTCCCTCTCTGTTTTCTCCCCTTCCCTTCTTTCTAAAAATAAATAAATAAAATCTTAAATTAACTATAAAGTTTACTTGGAGTACCAAAATTTTAATTAAAAAAAAGAAGAATGCCCAAACTTGTAGAGAATTTTTTTTTTATTGATTGATTTTAGAGAGAGAGGGGAAGGTAGAGAGAAACATTGCTTTTTATTCCATTTATTTATGCATTCATTGGTTAATTCTTATATGTGCCCTGACCTCTGCAGAAACTGTTTATAAGAATTTATTTGAGCCAAATGCACAACAATGCAGAGAAGCAAGATCTCAAATGCTCCAAAGAATTAGTTTTGCAATTTCTTTTATACCTTTGGAATTAAGGAGGGAACCTAAGGAAGGTTACTTAAAGGTGGAAGAAAGCAGGTGAGGATTAAATTACAGGATAGTTAAAAAGATTATGTACTCTCTCTGGACTGTAGTTACACCCTGAGAGGGGTATTACTTGTGGCATTTCAAAGGTGTGTTAATCTAGATGCACAAGAATAATGGACAGGGCTGGCTTAAAACCTTTTGCTAAAGAAGTTATAGGCCTGGGGTGAGATTACCCACCTTGATTTGCCAGGTTAGGAATTTATGGTCACATCACCCTGTGAGATTACTTTTGGTTAACTTTATTATAGCTCTCTTTTTTTGTCCACACCCCTGTATTCTTTCACTTAGGGTCTTATTATACGCAAACATGAATTTCCCTCTAACCTGAATATATTAGTTCCACAGTTTTGCCTACTGAGGTTTCCTCTTTTTCCATTATCTTTTATACCTAAATTATGTATTACTTGTCCACATTCTTTAACAATCTTGTTTAAACAATACTTTATTGCAGTGAAAGATTAAAGGTCAGCAAGCCTATCACTGTATTTTGCCATGTATAATGCCCAAATTTTTTAGGGAAAATCTGTTCTTGTGTTTTGTAATTATTTGTTACATAAAATTTCTTATACCATAATATGTTCAAAAATAAGTGCTAAAATTCCTTTATAATACAAAAAATAAGTATCTAAACACAAATAAATAATTGAATTAAAAATTAAAATGAAAGATTTTTTCCTGAAAGTTTGGGCTAAAAATGTGGGTGTGCATTACACATGGCAAAATATGGGTGGTATGTAAGCCAAGTTTATTAGTCATACATTCTCATGGAAGAGAACAGTCCTAGCTGAGGTGGGTGAGAAAGGCATAGGCACTCAGTCTCTTTGTCCTGAGGATTTACATAATTTATGAGGTGGGGTGAGGGAATAACACATCAATTTGGTGTGAGAAAGTGGTGCATATTCCTCCAAGAGAGGACTTGACCTCCTAAGCATAAGCATAGGTGGAGGTCTATTAATTCAGATTTTTATCTTGCTCCAGACCACCTCTTGTTATTCTGTTAAAAACAGATACCCGGCTAGAGGCAGTTAATCAAAATTATTTATGAGCTTTTTCTCATAAATTAGCTTATTTATGCAAGTACTATGAATCCCCTCCCATCCCTCTTCTTTCTCCAAAACTTCTATCTAACAATATCATAGTAGACAAGTTTCCAGACCTCTGGGCTGTCTTTCCTGTTCGTTCACAGGGCAGCTCTGTTCCAACTTTTAGGGGAATTAAGTATCCGTGGTGTGGACTGTACATTGAGTTTATTCAGATCTATGGCCAGGAACTCTCACACTGAAAAGTTTCCATACTGTTAACTTTGAAATGTCTTCTAAAAATCAAATTCAGTATCATCTAATGCAAGATGCAACATTTAACTGGGTGGTAATTCTATTTTTGGTTGTGAAAAAAAAAATCTCATGGTCTATCCAAGGGTAATGTTCAAAATGTTCGATAGTTGGTGTGGCATAAGGATAGATAAATGAGGAAAGAACCAGCCACACTGAGCATGTGTTCATTTCCTGTCTTACCATTTTCCAGTCAGCTCCATTCACTCTTCTTTAAATACATATTTTTTATTTTTCAGTTACAGTTGGCATACAATTTTATATTAGTTTCAGGTGTAAGGCATTTATATAACTTCCAAAGTGATGACCCCAGTAAATCTAGTGCCCATCTGACACCATACATAGTTATTACAATATTATTGACTATATTCCTTATGCTGTACTTTCACAATCCACAATTATTCTGTAACAACCAATTTATATTTCTTTTTTTTAAGATTTTACTTATTTATTTTCTAGAAATAGGGGAAAAGAGGGAGAAAGAGAGGTAGAAAAACATGTATAAGAGAAATATAGATCAGTTGCCTCCTGTGTGCCCCCAACTGGGGACCTGGCCCTCAACCAAGGCCTGTGCCCTGACAGGAATCAGACTGGCAACCTTTCATTTTGCAGGCCAGCGCTCAATCCACTGAGCCACACCAGCCAGGGCTGTACTTCTCTACCCCTTAACCCTTTTCACTCATCCTCTCAACCCCCATCCTTTCTGGCAATGGTCAAAATGTTCTCTACCTATGAGTCTGTTTCTGTTCTGCTTGTTCATTCAGCTTTTTTAAAACATAATTTACATATAAGTGAAATCACATGGCATTTGTCTTTCTCTGATCTAGTTCTCTCAGCACAGTACCCTCTAGGTCTGTCCATATTGTTGGAGATGGCAAGATTTCATTAATTTTTTTATGGCTGAGTCATAATTCATCATTTCTTTATCCATCTATATTGGTAGATGCTTAGGTTGCTTCCATATCTTGGCTATTGAAACTAATGCTGAAATGATCATATGGATGTATATGTCTTTCTGATTTAGTGTTTTGGGTTTCTTCAGATAAATATTCAGGAGTAGAATTGCTGGGTCCTTCTTTGTCTCTAATTATAGCTTTTGTTTTAAAGTCTATTTGTATTGCTATAATTATTGCTATTCCAGCTTTTTTTTGTTTTACTTTGATAAAATATCTTTTTCAGTCTCTTTACTTTCAACCTATGATTGTCTTTTGATTTAAATGGGTCTCTTATAGACGACATATGTAAGGATCTTATTTTCTTATCCATTCAGCCACCTTGCATCATTTGATTGGAGCATTTAATCCATTTGCATTTAAAGTAATTGTTGATAGATATGTATTTATTGCTATTGTATTATTCATATTTTTATCTTTTTCTTTCTATTTTAAAGAAATCCCTTTAACATTTCTTGTAGTACTGTGTTGGAAGGGGTGACAAACTCCCTTAGTTTTTTTCTCATCTGGGAAGCCCTTTATCTATCCTTTAATTACAAATAACAGTTTTGCTGGGTAGAGTAATCTTGGTTGTAGGTCCTTGCTCTTTATCACTTCAAATATTTTGTTCCAATCCCTTTTGGCCTGCAAAGTTTCTGTTGAGAAATCAGTTGACAGTCTCATAGGAGCTCCCTTATAGGTAATTAACTGCCTTTCTCTTGCCGCTTTTAATATTCTTTGTCTTTAACTGTTGACATTTTAATTATAATTTGTTTTGGTATGGACCTCTTTGGGTTCACTTTGGGACTGTCAGCATTGCCTGGACTTGTGTGTCTATTTTCTTCACCAAATTAGCGATGTTTTCTGTCATTATATTTTTAAATAGGTTTTTGATTCCTTGCTCTCTCTGTTCTTCTTCTGGCACCCCCATGATGCGAATGTTGGTACGCTTGATGTTGTCCTAGAGGCCCCTTACACTGTCCTCACTTTTTGGATTCGTTTTTCAATTTGCTTTTCTGACTGAGTGTTCCCTGCTATTGTATCTTCCAAATTGCTGATTCAATTTTTTACTTCATCTAAACTACTCTTGATTCTCTCTAATGTGTTTTTCATTTCAGTTATTATATTCTTTATTTTTGACTGGTTCTTTTTTATGTTTCCTATCTTCATTTTTGTTTGCTAACTCTTTGTTGACATTCTCACTGAATTCATCTACTCTTCCCTAAGTTTATTGAATATCTGTATAATTAGTATTTTGAATTCTGCATCTGGTAGATTGCTTATCTCCATTTTATTTAGTTCTTTTTCTGAAGTTTTGTCCTATTCTTTCACTTGGGACATGTTTCTTTGTCTCCTCATTTTGGCAGCCTCCCTGTGTTTGTTTCTATGTATTAGGTAGAGCTGCTACATCTCCCAGTCTTGGTGGAGTGGCCTTAGGTAGTACACCCAGTCTTAGGTGTCCTACAGAGCTCAGTGGTGCACCTTCCCAAGTCACCCAAGCTGGGCTTTCCAGGTACAGCCCTCTCCCTGCCCCTCTACCCTACATATGAGCTATGTGGACCCTCCTGTTTTAGTTGACACCCCTTTAAAATTTTTTTTGAAATCTCACCCAAAGACAATTTTTCATTACTTTTTAGAAAGAGAAAAAAGGAAAGAGAGAAACATTGATGTGAGAAAGAAGCATCAATTTGGCTGCTTCTGGTATGCACCCAGACTGGGGATCATATGTGCCCAGAACAGGGATCATATATACCTAGATAGGGGGATGAAATCTACAACTTATGTGTATGCCATGACTGGGAATGGAATCCACAGTCTTTGGCTATGGGATGATACTCCAACCAACTGAGCCACACTGGCCAGGACTATTGAGCCTTGATTACTGTTGGCACATCAATGGGAAGGACTGACCTCCTAGGCTGATCAGTTGTGAGGACTGGTTGGTAGTACAGCAAGGAGCTGATGTGCAGGGACCAGTGAGTTCACCCCTTGAGTGTGTCACTTGTGGAGGTGGTTTGGTGGTGCTCCAGTGTGTTCTGAAGCTGTCCACCTGGTGTGCAGGCTCTGGACCCTCCTGGGAGGTGCAGGACAACATCAGCCACCACCTGTGCCATGCCTGGGATCACCCACCATTACCTACAAAGTGATTTGCAGATGGTTGCTACTTGTGCTGGGCTTGAAGGTGCCCAAAAGAGGTTAAGCTGTAAACTGAGGCCAGCTGTTACTAGTGCCACACCTGGGGACATTTAGCAAGAAGTACAACAAGGGGCACACCAAGGCCAGATGCTGCTTGTTTATGGTTTGTGAACCTTCGAGAAATTTTAGGAAAGTGCAGCATGAGCCAAGGCAGGACATTTGTATGAAAAAGCCACTGGAAGTGATTCGGGTGAGCCCACAGCTCAGGTGGGTAGGGAGTCTTAGGGAATCTCCAGGGTAGGCAAACAATGTTAGTGGGGTTGATGGAGACTCAGATATGGTGCCCACCTGTAGGAGCAATGCTCAGAAAGGAACACAGGCCTTTGTCAGCATTTTTGTTTGTAAGGAAATCATCCTTCCAGCCCTTGCCTCAAAGCTAGACAGTTCTGTCCCTCCTATATATCCCTGGTGACTTTTGAGGTGCTGCCCCAACACTGGAGCTCAGAGTGAATGAATTTGAGTAAATCTGTGTGCCAGTCCTTTAAGAGGACCTGCCTGGGACTCCGGAAGCCCTCCATCTCACTCAGCCATAATCCCTGCTGATTTTCATAGCCAGAAGTTATGGGGACTTCTCTTCCTGGCACTGGAACTCTGGCCTGAGAGGCCTGGTGTGGGACGGAGACCCTCTCATTCCTTAGAAGAAACCTCTGCAGCTGACTTACCTCTCCTATTCCACATACCCACTCCTACCATCAGTCTTGATGTGGCTTCTTCTCTATATCCTTAGTGAGAGGACTTCTGTTCAGCTAGATTTCAGGTGGTTCTGAATGTTGGTTATTCTATAGTTTAGTTGCAATTTTCATGTGGTCATGGGAGGATGTGAGTACCGTATTTACCTACTCTGCCATTTTGAATAAGAATCTCAATTCATTCTTAAACACAGATGTTGATGCTCCTTGGATTGTTTCAACCATGAAACAGAGTATTTATTTAATTCTGTCAATGAGTCTCCTTGACCATCATGCTTAAGATTGTTGAATCCATATATTTTGGAATCTATGTAGTCTCTCTTTCTTTTATCTTAAAATAAATTTTATTAACATACAAATATAACAACACACAGAATATTGCACAAATCATGACTGAGCAACTTAATAAATTGTCACAAAGTGAACAAACCTATGTAACTATATAAAGAAATGAGTAAAGAATTCCAGAAGCCTCTTCACGCTCCTCTCTACCTCAAGAATAGCATTATGCATTCTAGTGTCATATATTCAATTTGCCTGTGTGGTTTCTGAACTATTTATAAATTAATTCAGACATTATATACCCTTTTGTGTCTGGCCTCTTTCACTCAACATTATGTTTGTGGGTTGCATCTGTGTTGTTGCATATAAATATAGCTTATTTATTTTCATTGCTAGTTAGAATTTCTCTAAATAAATGTGCCACACTTTATTTATTATAATGTAGATAGACATTTGCATTGTTTCCAGCTTAGAGGTATATGACTAAGACTTCTATAAACATTCCCTTACATGTCTTTTGGTTTCATTTTAATGCCTTTTTATTGAGTATATGCCTTCAAGTAGAATTGCTGGGCCAAAGACAGCTCTAGTGGATACAACCAAATTATTTTCCAAAGTGGCTGTAGCAATTTGCACTCTCATCAGCCATGTATACAAATTCCAGGTGTCTTGAATCCTTGCAAATACCTTCTTTTTTTCTGTTTTCCTCATTTTAGCCATTCTGACAGGTGTGCCTTGTATAGGCATTGTGGTTCTCTTCAACTTTAATGCATACATTTTCTTTACCCTTTCCTAGAAATATGTTATGTCAGACTGGGGCAACTACTATTTTTCCCCAGACTTGAATTAACTAGCAAATACACTTTATAATCGCCACCCCCCGCCCCTGCCTAGGATTGTAATTTTGGAGCTGAGGCATTCCTCTGGCATGCCCCAGTTGAAGACAACAGTAATTAGAGAAGAAAACAAGCCATCATATTTGGGTTTCAAAATAATAGTCAGGAATCGATTGTTTTAAAAATGTTATACAGTCTTGGCTGGTGTGGCTCGTGGACTGAGCACCAGCCTGCGAACTGAAAGGTCACTGGTTCAGTTCCCGATCAGGGCACATGCCTAGGTTTTGGCCAGGTCCCCAGTTGGGGGCATTAAGCAACCAATTGATATTTCTCTCCCTCTCTTTCTCCCTCCCTTCTCCTCTCACTAAAAATAAATAAATAGAATTAAAAAAATAAAATGTTATACTATAGTAGAACAAAAAGGATTATTTTCTTAACTCATGGTCACAAATTGAGTTTTTATACAATTTTAATACAACATACTTTAAGAAAATTTAGCCAAGTTATTGTTGAATCATTATGAGCTAATAATAATCTACCCTTGTTAATTTTCTTAAATAAAACACTGTTCAAATAACGTATTTAACAAAGTATATGCTTTGTGAGATGTATCACAAGTATTTGATAAACTTGATCATCTAGAGGTTCTACATGTGACATCAAAGTGCTGAATGCTGATTGGTTGACTATTTTTTTAAAGCAAAAAGATAATTCTTTTTATTTATTCATTTTTATTAATTTTTTTGTTCAGTTATAGTTGTTCCCATTTTCCCCTATTGCTCTCCCCTGCTCTGCCCATTCCCTCTCTCCCACATTCAATATGCCCCCACCCCATAGTCCTTGTCCATAAGTCCTTTATATATGTTCCTTGACCCTACCTCTTCTTTCCCTGGTTATGCCCCACCCCCATCACTGTCAATTCCTTCTTTATTTTCATGTCTCTGGTTCTATTTTGTTCACTTGTTTGTTTTGTTGATTAGGTTCTGCTTATAGGTGAGATCATACGGTATTTGTCTTTTACCACCTCCCTTATTTCACTTAGCATAATAATCTTCAGTTCCATCCATGCTGTCCTGAAGGGTAGGAGTTCTTTCTTTCTGCTACATGGTATTCCATTGTGTAAATGTACCACTAGTTTTTGATCCATTCATTTACTGGTTGACACAGGCTGTTTCCAGTCCTTGGCTATTGAATTAAACACAAAGATAATTCTTATCTTATGGTTGCGTGTCAGAAGCCTTTAAATAGAAAGTTCAGGCAAAGCAAAGTGCATTTTTGAAACTTATCTTTAGTCTTCATAGTATAACAAGCAGTTGACAAACCCAAAGCAGTTGACTCCCATTCTTAAGGAGAGAACTTTTTTTAAAATGTTTTTATTTTTAAAGCTGGTACATTTATCTTATACCTAAGTTGGTACTTTGGGCTCCCTTTTCTGGGTCCTAGATTTTAGAGACTAAGAGTCCATCTTTTCCCATTTCCATAAACATCTGGCTCATTCTTTTAGAAATTCCTCTTGTTAATTCTTAGTTTTCCAAAGCTGCCTTCAAATGAAATCTACTAGTTTCTAGGATAAAATCCAGAAGTATCTAGTGACATCCCTGTGCACTGGGAATGAACATTGATATACTTTCACTGGCTTAACACATATATGTGTGAAATCTGGAATAAATTTCTTTGTATCAGTGTTGCATGTGGTTGAAAAATATACCCAAATCAGCCTTCTTTACAAATGAGCTAATTTAAAGTTATATGTATTACTCTACCTTGAGGATGATCTTCCAAATCTAAAGATCAGTCTAAAATGTTTTATTTCTCTTAAAAAACAAATAGTAAATCCCCGATAGAATTTAGGGTAGATATTTGTTAGAATTTGGAATTGTGTCAATATTAAACCATTTTAGGCTTTGGAATGTGGGCACTGTTCCCAGAGTCAAAGCTGACATTAATGGGCAAGTTCTGACCCTCAGTTAAGCAATCTGTTTTGATGGATTGTATTGCTGCCAATAGCAAATGCCTTCACATTTGTTGGCCTATATTTGCTGAAAATTAGGGAAAATCCAGAAGTAATTCTTACATGCATACACATACCTACCTACCTACAAATATGCATATACACACATAGATGTAATTTCTATCTTTTCATGAATAAACAGAGATGATACATTTTGATACATCAGCATTGCCTGCCCTTCCATGTTGTCTTCTTTTGTGGATCTAGGTATAAACATTTTAGAAAGCAAAGCATCCATGTCTAAAGCAGTGAATTAAGTTAAAACTGTAGATTTTATCTCCAGTTTTGCTGATTTATGACCTATGACTCAGATGTATATACACATGCTCTGGCTTGGCACCTGCTTTTTCCTGGTCTATTTCTCAGCAAAGCTTTTACCCAAGGTGAGAGTTTCCCTCCACCCTTTGTTCTGCTGCCACCTTCTACTGTGGTAGAATGCTGTGCCAGAACTAATTGCTGTGACTCAGCTTTAATCCCATCTTCTAAAGCCTTTCTCTACCTTCCTGTTATCTGAAAAGATAGAAGGAAACAAATCAAAGCTATACTTCCTTACCCAATCCAAAAAAGTGAGCAGTTTCATTGGTTCCTAGAGATGGGACATTGCACTATATAAGAATGTATTCAAAAAGTTATTCAATTATATACATGGGACATAAGGATAATACCAAAAATTTCCCTGATAAACTGGAACTGTTCCTTGTATTTTCTTCACATTTTGTTTCTCTTTGCTGTTGTTGTATATTTTAAAGAAAAGCAGTAAGATACAGATAAAAAAGCAGTTGCAGCTACCACTCTGGGATTTGGGAAACCTGGGTTCTGGTCCTGGCTCCACCCTGTAACCCCTCACTGTGTGATAAGATCTGCTCTGAGTATTATTTCCATCATCTGTAAAATAAGGAGTTTTAAGCTGCTACACAGTTTTTAATGGTACTCAGTGGACTACCAAGGTGCTTTACTGATTTTGCAAATAGCTGATGTTAATTTCACAGGTTCTGGAGCTCCTGTAACACTTAAATATCCATCCATATGCCCAATAAATCTTTCCTTTTTGCTTATTCAAATAGTTTCATTGTCCTTGGTGACTGAGGTTACAATCTTCTCTCTCTTTTTAAAATGTTCTGCAATTTCATACTTAATATATCAAGATGTGGGTTTCTTTCTTTTTTAAACCTGATTGAAATTTAGTGGGTTTCTTGGATCTGACGATTGGGGTCTTCAATAATTCTGGAAAGTTTTCAGCCTTTATATTTTCAAGTATTGTTTCTTATTCTACCATGTCCTTCTAAAATTCCAAATAGATACATATAAGACTGTCTTATTCTGTTCTCCATATCTCTTATTCCCTTTTACATATTTACTATCTATATGTGTCTCTGGATTGTATTCCAAACAATACCTTCAGATATATTTTCTAGCTCACTGACTCTTCATCTATGTGTAATCTGCTGTTTAGTCAATCCATGGAGCTCTAATTTTAATAATATATTTTTCATTTCCAGATAGTTTATTTGAATCTTTTTTAAATCCACTTGTTCTTTGTTCATATTTTTAATCTTTTTAGAACTCTAACCAAACATATTAAAATCAGTTAATTTATGTTATTTCTGATTGTTCTAACATATGAAGACTTTGCAGATTAGCTTCTACTATCTGTTTCTTCTGTGGGCTCTCACCATGGTACTTAGTATTCTTGTTTGCTTTATAAATTGTGACTGAAAAGCAGCTACTCATCTGGCCTGGAAATTTAATTGTGTAAATTCTTTGTGACTTGGTCTGCACCTCAAGATAAGATTTGTGTTTGTCCTTCCCATTTGTCTTGGAACTCTACCAAACTATAATCACTTTATATTAAATTTTCTATTTCAGGCTTTTGAAAGCACACAGGTAATGTGATTTCAGACTTCAGTCCCACATGGGAGCTGACTTTTCAAGAGAATATCAATTCTCAGAGGAATAGTTTTCTTTCCACCTAGTGCCACAGTTGAGACAAATAAGCTTCCTGGCGGTCCTCTTCTACAGGTGGGTTTATTTGTCTCAATCACTCTCACATTGTGAGTTTAGCCCTTTGGGCATCCAAGTGCATGCAGCAGTTTCCTATTGAAATCCCCATCTTAGCTATATCCTGGGGTTTACCTCCTGGCCCCTGCACTTTGTGTGCTTGTCTGCCCTGTCTCTGGCACTTAGCAGACAACCTTAGGGAAAAGCCAAACCTGCCTGCCTCCCAGTGTTTTAGACACTGCATTCTTTACTTTCACGCCAGTTCAACAGTAAGTTTGGAAAGACTTTTAAAATATTTTTTTCAACATTTTAGTTATTTTTATCAGGAGAGTTGGTATGGTAACTAACCTACTATTATGTTGAAACAGAATTTTTTGATTAATAAACTTTATAGTGAATAAATGTTAAAATTTTAAATATTAAACCATATTATAAATTAATATTTTTTTCTATCTCTTGGGGTTTTATGTAATTTTGTCTTTCAGAAAAGGATTCAACTCCTTTAAAATTTTAAAAATTTCCTCTACCAACAAGAAAGTATAATGATTTCTCCTTATAATGCTGCTAAATCTGCTCAGTAGCTAGATGCCACCACTGATGGTATCTGAACTGGGCCTCTGTCTCATTCTCCCTAACAGCATCATATAATCCAGGAGACATGGACCCATGATATGTTTTCAAATACTTAATTTTGTTTTCTTAGTAGCAAAATCTTTCTGTCCTCTAAAAGTTTAAGCAGAAGCCTGCTACGGATAAGGGATTACTTCTCCGGGTGTGGGTGTAGCAAGGAAAGTCTGAAGCCCAGTAGGTTTGGATTCCTTCACCCCTTTCCAGGAGCACCTCATGAATTTTAGAAATGTTTGCTTGAGATTTTAGCTGTGGGAACTTGGGCAAATTACTTGATCACTCTGTGCCTCAGTTTCCTCATTTGTAAAACAAGGAACATAAGAGTGCCCCCTATAAAGTTGCTATGACAATTGAATGAGTTAAATATATATAGCACTTAGTACAGTACTTGGCACAGAGTCAATACTATATAATGGTTAATTTTTAAAAGCCACAGAACTTTTTACTCTGCACACTCCTATTGATTTTTTTCATACTCTTCTAATTTTTTTTTTGGCAAAATTCATCATTTGTATATTGTCCAGTCTTAATTTAAAGAATTTTAAAGAGTCACCCTGGCCAGTGTGGCTCACTTGGTTGGAGCATCATTCCATAAATCGAAAGGTCATAGGTTTAATTCCCGGTTACGGCACATGCTGGGTTGCTGGTTCAGTCCATGATCAGGGTACATACCAGAGGTAACTGACCGATGTTTCTCTCCCCTTTCCTTCTCTTCTCTTCTCCCTCTTTAAAATCAATAAGCATGTCCTCAGGTAAGGATTTAAAAAAAAAAAAAGCACAACTAGCAACAACTGAATCCAAAAAAAACAAACTAAGCAAACAAGCAGAGCAGGAATGGAACCATAGATATGAAGATCATTTGCAGGGTTATCAGCTGGGAAGGAGGAGAATGAGACAAAAAGTGCAGGGATTAAGACGTACAAACTGGTAGGTACAGAAATAGACAGAGGGAGTTAAGAACAGTATAGGAAATGGAGAAGCCAAAGAATTTACATGCATGATCCATGGACATGAACTAAGGGAGAGATTGCTGGAGGGAATGGGGGTACCCAGTGGAGGGGGGCAAAGGGAAAATAATGGGACAGTTGTAATAGCAAAATCAATAAAATATATTTAAAAGAGAAAAAATTATTTCAACTTTAAATTTTAGGGTTAAACTGAAGCCAAAGACCTATCTGTTCCATGTTGTTTCTTTCCCATGCAATGTTTTCATCTAGCACTTACAGCTTTCTGAACACACACACACACACACAAACACACACACACACACAAATACACAGACACACACAAACACACACACACAGCTATAGACTTTCTTTGTCACTGTAGTTTTTCTTAAGGCAAAATGTAGCTAAGTCCTTGGTTTACCTAGATTTCAGATCCCCCTCCTAAAACATGACTACAAGTTATTTAATTCCACTTTTATTCACCTGCTGTAAGATCAGTGAAATGAGAGGAGGAGACCACAGGACTGAGGCAAAGCTTGTTCATTTCTCTAAGGGTGGCATTTTTTAGGTGGGCAAGCAGCTGGTGCAGCTGCTTGTATTGAAGAGGACCCAGAGAGAGGGGATGGGCTTAACTGGGAGCCTGTACAGGAGCACAAGGAAGAGAGTCAAAGGAATAGGAAGACTCTGGCTTTCATGCTTCCTCTTCATTTTGGGGATAAGGAGACTGAGACCTGCAGAGATCCTGGGTCCAAGCTTAGGAATGGAGGGTTGGTCACTATACCTCTGCTTCTTTGAAATCACTAAAGACTTGGTCCAAAACACAGTTGAGTCTCCAAAGTATGTGAGGCATGAGGAAGGGCACTGGATGGGGAATAAAACAACACATTGAAATGAATAATTCAAAATGTTTAGTCACACTAAAACTATAGGTCCATAGGCCAAACAGAAAATCAGCTTCTTTAAATGTTTTAAAAAGAGCATTGACTCAAAAATGAGAAGACCTTGCCATTTTTGTAGGTTAAAGTGAAGTAACGACAATTATACTGTCCAGCTCCATCACTTTGTACATCTTTGCGATTTGGACAGGGTCTCCACATCTGTCCAGTGATACTAGCCTTACCTGGTTTGCAGGGCTTTGGAAAGAACTGATCTAAATTACACAACTTATACTGAGTGCCTGCTATGAATAATTGCTTGGGAAACAAAGATGATGAAGGTACAACCCTTGACCCCAAGTTGCTAGCAGTCCAGCAGATGAGACAGAGAACCAAGCAGAGTTGGACAGGATAAGCAACTACAACAGGAAGCAATAAATCCTGCTTGATTTTGGTCATTGAGGAGACAAAGGCATTTGAATTGCACTGTAAGTGTTGACTAGCAGCTTTTCAAGCAAAGGATAAGAGGCATCTATAGCAAGGGGAGCAGCCTGAACAAAGTTATGGAGTTGTGAAAGTGTGTGATGAGGTGAGGAATAGTAAGCAGTCCAGTGGCTCTAAAATGTAGAGTATGGAAGGAGTGGGTGTGTGGAGCTAGAGAGGTAGAAGGGGCAGGTAGTACCATTGTATAAAAATGATTGGGTAAGACTGCTTCCAGGAAAATAGAAAAGCATAGAAGTGCTTTACAAATGTTAACTAAGTGTTTTTCACCTTGAAGATGTAAAAGGAATTTCCTCTAAAAATTCATACCCTCCTCTTACAAGGAGGGCTTGCATCATAGATTGATTTGCCAGATTTCTTTTTTCAGTGTTTTCCCTTCCTAGGAGAATGTTCTGTCCTGGGTCCAGATTAGTGACACATAGGAACTTTCAGAGTATTGAAGAATGGGGGCACAGGAAGTGATTCAGTTTGGGTAAGGAGAGCGCTATTTCGTTGCTGCCCAAACTTCAAGCTCCCCTTCTTCCGCATCACTTATTCTGATCTCCCCCAAGAAAGAAGTGAAACCACTACACTCAAGGAAGCAGAGGATCGGTGTGAGCACCCTCCCCTTTCACCCTCTCCTTTCTGCTTCCCTGAAAAATCTCCCAGAATGAAGTCATATAGTATTGCCAAGCTTAGTCACATACCCCATTTCCTCTCCCTCCTACCAGCCAGGACCAGTTTGGAAGTGCTGTCTTCTTCCAGTAAATTTTTAGTATCCATGCAGTTTTTTATGATCCTACCATACTCTCATAGATCCTTTGCCCCTGCAAGAATACACAACCTCGACAAGGCAATGAATGAAACTTAAGGCCCAGGAATTCAATTCCATCTTATTCTTCCAATGGCTCCCATGAAGTAATTGAAAAAAAAAACAAAACAGATATCTTGAGTTCAGAGGGTAGCTTTGCTACTTATTCACTACGTGGCCTTTTGCAAAACATTTAATTTCACCTCAAAAATAAAGACAATCATATTCAAATACCAAGGTCATGGTGACAATTAGAGACAATGTATATAAAGCAAATGACCCGCAGAAGAGGCCCAAAATGCTGCCATTGCTATCACCAACAACACCATTATTTAGAACTTGAATTAATGTAGACTCCTTGATGGTTTCATTTCTTCCCTCTTACCACCCTCCGTGTATTCCTCACATGGCAGCCAGAGCACTCTTTTAAAAACCTCCCATATTACTTAAAACCCTTCTTCGGATTCCCATTGCACTTTCAATAAAATCCAAGCTCCTTCTCCTAGCCTCCAGGATGCAGCCTCCCCCACCTCCCCTTCATCTCCACCTTCATTACATTATACTTTCCTCATTGCCCACTCTGCTCCAGCCACACTGACCCTTTTAGTTCCCCTTCTAAACATTATAAGTTCTGTCAGGACCTTTCCCCCCCAAGGTTTTCTCTGCCCGGAAGTCACTTTCTGTCCCTTCCCTTCCGTATATTCTTTATACACCCTTTGGGTACAGCTTAAATGCCACCTTCTATGACCATGCTACCTTAGTACTGCTCTACTTTATCTTTTTTTACCAGCTTAATTCTTATCACTGTTCATAAATGATTCATCTATATGATTATTTGCTCAATATCTGTATCTATCTCCCCCAAAGAGAATAAACTCTAGGAGGGCAGGAAACAATTAGCTATGTATCTCCAGCCTCTAGCCCAGCATGAGACATGTGTTGGTTTATTATTGTGGTTATTGTAAGACAGCAGTCTGTGCTGGGGTACAAGCAAGTACAGATCCAGCACCATTTGTGACTGCAGGATCTCAGGGAGGTTAGGATTTCCTTTCAATGTTATGAGTCATGTTTCTTTTCAAAGCACTAAACTACTTTTTAGGGTGGCGATTTTCAACCTTTTTCATCTCATGACATGCATAAGATAATTACTACAATTCTTCGGCACACCAAAAAATTTTTTTTCCTGAGCTGACAAAAAACAGGTATGATTTTGATTGATTCACACTGGAAAGCTATTGCTGTGTTGGCTGTTATCATTTCTTTACTTCACAATCTAAGAGAAAAGAAGTCAGTGCCCCTGACTCAGTAGTTAGGTACTGCATGTTTTAAAAGTCCTTGTGGCACACCAGGTAAAAATCTCTATACTGGGGCATCAAAGGTTGAACTTCCAATTTTTTTATATTATCCAAATTGTCCATAAGAAGATGTATTTTTAATAAAAATATCTTGTAAAGTATGTATTAACAAGACTTCACAGGAAACCAATCTGATTAATTAAATGAATTTGTTTTAAAATTCACAGTGAGGAAAGAAAGACCAACAACCAACTTAACATTCTTATGGGTATCAGTATTTTAAAAGAGGCATTATCTGGCATATAAGAGAAGGTTAGTGATTCAATAAATCATTTTACAGTTGGTCAAAATTGTAGTAAAATAAAAATTAAAATTTATCATATTAACCATTTTTAAGTGTACAGCGCGGTGACATGAAGTACTTCATATTGTTGACCAACCACCTCTAAAACTTTTTTCATCTAACTAAACTGAAACTCAATATCCATGAACAGTAGCTCTCCATTTCTTAGTTAATTTTTTTAATCCTCACCCAAAGATACATTTTTAAATTGGTTTTTAGAGAGAGAGGAAGGTGGAGGAGGGAAGGGAGAGAGAGAAACATTGATGTGAGAGAGAAACATCAATAGGTTGCCTTCCACATGCTCCCTGATCAAGGACTGAACCTGCAACCTAAGTATGTGTCCTAACCTGGAATCGAACTTTCAACCTTTTCGTGTACAGGATGATGCTCCAGCCAACTGAGTCACCTAGCCAGGGCCCTTAGTTAATTTTTTTATGCATTCTCCAAGAAATTATTTCAGGCTTTTCCCACTTATTCTTAAACGGTCAAACTCATGTGATTTCTCTTAATCTCTATAACTCTCCTCACAATCTATTTTATGAAGAAGATTCAGGCATCTTATAAGACCCTCAAGTTCATTTTCCTAGACCTTGAAATTTCGCCTTTCTCTCATTCTTTCCCTTTTCTTCCTCTCCTACAAAAAGACACATGACTCTTTCTTTTATTTTTTAACATTTTATTCATTTATTTTTAGAGAGAGGTGAAAAGAAGGAGAAAAACATCCAATGTGGGAAACATCATTCAGTTGCCTCTTCTATTCATCCTGAATCCAAAACCCATGCCCATGCCATGACTGGAAATCAAAACAGCAACGCTTTGTTTTCTGGGAGAATGCCCAACCAATTGAGCCAGGCTGGTCAGGGCTGTTTCCTCCTTTACAAAGCTAACTCTTCCACTAGAGTTATTTCCCCTCTTTCTTTGTCTCCTGTACTACTTCATTATATCAGTTTTCTCCTTTTCATTGGTTCCTTTCTCTTTGCATTAAAGCATTCACAACAGTCCCACATCATGATAAAAAAAACCCTCAATATTAACAATAATAATAAAAACATGTATTAAGTTCCCACTCCATGCCAGCTACTGGGCTAAGTGCTTAAAATATACCTTCTCATATAATTCTCACAAACCAAATGAGTTCAAACTATGAGGAAAATCATCATCATGAAGAAACTGAGGCTTCAGAGACTAATTTGCACAAGATCACCTAGCTAGTGAGCAGCATCTTCTCTTCTACATATGCTCTGTTGAGACACCACTTCACTACTATACTTCTTGAAAAGGTCTTTGTTTCCCTTTCACTATTATACTTCTTTAAAAAGCCTATTTTCCTCTTCTTCACACTATGCAGTCCACTGC
This sequence comes from Tonatia bakeri, assembly GCA_004024845.1. Taxonomy (NCBI): domain Eukaryota; kingdom Metazoa; phylum Chordata; class Mammalia; order Chiroptera; family Phyllostomidae; genus Tonatia; species Tonatia bakeri. The sequence continues at coordinate 55,037 of PVIA01006354.1, read as the reverse complement.
AACTTCTTGGAGGGTCCACTATGCTTAAAGGACTCTCTCCAAGGTCTCTAATCTGCAGCTGGGTCTCTGTCATGCTCATCACCAAATGTTTCATTTTGAGAAGATCTTCTCCCTTAGCCTTCATAGTATGAGATTTTTTCCCCCTGGTTTTCTTTACTAACTCTTTTCTTGCTCCTTAAATGTAAGATTCCTCATAGTTCCATGTTGACAAAGCTTCTTCTTCCTGCCCCACGCCCAGTCGAGACAATCTTATTTATTCCCACATCAACTCCTGTGCTTTCAGAAATGAAGACCAAATCCTCACAGCTAATTTTGGCCTCCCCCAACCCTAACTCAGTTCCAGCTCCCTGCTGAAGTCTCCATATAATTGTGCTATAAGAACTTCAAACACCACCTGCCCCACATCAGACTCATTAACTATCCCTGACAATGAACACCACACCAGAGTTTCCTACCCTGAACCACTGTCACCACTTTCACTTTCCTTCATCTCTCATCTTCCCCTGTCCAGAGCTGATGCACCCACATCCAAAAAGAGCTGTGGAGGCTCTCTGGCAGACACAACTCTGAACTGGGAGTGAAAGTTGGGTTCTAACCTTACCTAGCCACTAGGAACTGTGTGACTTAGTGGAGCTGCAACAGACATCTTTGGGACCCTTTCTCATGAGAATTTCTAGTGAGGCAGGCTAATAAGCCAAAACAAATGGAATAGGGAAACTGAGACAGATAGTTAAATGGCTAGGCCATTTATAGCCAACTAGTAAATCCCAAAATTCTATCTTCTCTTACCAAGGGCACCAGAGTAAAAGATTTACACTTCTCAACCAGAGGATAAATAGCTTAAGTCACCTTATTCAGGGAAATAGATAACAAAAATCCAATTAGTGCCATTGGTGTCCACTATACCCAAGGATGGATGAAATTAAGGGAATAAATCTCATTTTAGTTCATTAGCATAAAGCTGATGAATATTGTATTGAGATTCTCCCTTAAGATCTCCCCTAAACTCCCAGGCTTTAAAACCATCAAGATGAAAGACCCAGAGTGCACTGTGCCCCTCAGGAGTACAATTGTGGCTTTCCATTTCCCATTTTCTTCCCCGACAGGCTTGTATCCCCCTAACAAACCCCATGAGACTTGAAACCAGGGGAGTGATGGGCAGTGACAGCTTGTCCTGGACTAACCTCCTGAACCTGTTTCCAAGGCCCCTTTTCTCTGACTTTCCTTTGAGCTGAGAGCAGCCCCACCTTGGCTTACTTCTTTCACTGTGGCTTTTATTTCTCAGTGAACCAAAATAGCCCTGCCTAGGTTCTCTCCTGTTTCTTCTTCTGTCTTAAGCCCTTTCTTGTTTCACTGTCCTTGGCTTTAGGAAACACACTCTCAAAATCACTTGGACTCGTGTTGTGAATCTTTTCTGTGTGAAGTCAAGAACCTACATACTACCAGCCGGCTGGAGGCAGACCTGCTTTGGCCCGATCCTTTTCTGGTAAGACTAGGGCTATATGAAATGCCTGCAGCACTCATCACCTTCAACACCTACTTACCAGTCTTACTAACTTGCTTTAGATCTGTCCTCTCTGATTTTGGCCAGGTTATTTTAATTGACCTCCTAACTAGCCTTCTTTCCTCTTTTTTTCTTCCTTAAGATGGTCCTTCACACAGCCATAAAATTACATTCATAATACACATTTTTTATGATATTTCACTTGCTTTACAAACTTTCAAAAGTTTCCTGCTAGCTATTGGATAAAATTCAAACTTCTTACTTTTGCACTGACAACCCTCTGCATGATGTTCCCTATATAAATTTGGTTACATATGTGGTTGGCATAAGCACTTGGAGGAAAAAAATCTTATTTATTCTTTATACTAAAGGTAATTGTGAGTCAAACATTTAGGTATTAATAACTATAAAAGTTTTAGAAATGGCATAATAAGCTTTTTTGTAATCTTGGAGGAAGGGAGTTCTTTTGGAGCAGGACACAAAACCCAGAAGTTCTATGAGAAAACATTGATTAAATTTAAGCACATAATATTTGAAAATGTATGTATGAAAAAGAAATGCCACTAACAGATTCTAAAGATAAGAGGTAGTGGGGAAAAATTTTCAACACGCAACACAGGCTGGGGTTTTATTTTTTAATTTATAAAGGGTTCACATACATCAATAATTAATAGAAACTGACAACAAACATGGTTTAAAAAAGATGCTCAACTCACTAAGTGATAAGAAGAATAAAATTTGAAGCTATGAGATATTTCTGCTAAGGCAATAGAGAAAAAGGCATAAACCTTGATTATTGAAAAAGTTATAAATTAATACAAATTACTAGAAGTCAATTGGGTAATATCTATTAAAATAGAAGACACACATACTATTTGATTCAGTGACTCCACAGCTAGGAATTTATACTACCAACAAATTTTAAAGATTTACCAAGAATCATAATGCACACACACACAGCTGTCAGTTGCAACATTGGTAATACTAGAAAATGAAAAGAAAGGAAAACCTGGAAATGGCTAAAGTGTTAATCAATAAAAAATTAGTTATGTATATTTATATGATTGAATACTATTAATATAATAATGCTTCCTATAAAAGAATATTTCTGACATGTTAAATGTTTATGATGTAATGTTAATTAAAAAATTAGAGAAGACAGCTTGCAAAATATTTGCAGTGTGATTCCACTTTTTCATAAAAAGTAGATATGCATAGTACTTCTACACTGAAAAAATGTCAAGATCTATAACATATATGCTTCCCTGTCATTTACACACTTTATAAGTACATGTACATTATTTTTATAAACAGAAAAAATACTTTAAAAGTTATCAACTTTGTAGAAAAGAGAAAGGCAATTAAACAATCTGTGCCTTTATATGCTATATATTAAGCTAAAATACTAACTAGAGTCCATGTCATAGAGATTTGATAAAAATTAATAATTAACTAAGAACTCATTCAAAGTACTTCAGCTAAAATAATGTAAAAGCTCTGTTTAGAATTTGCCTGTGGGAACAAGACATGCTCCCACTCTTCTAACCTACTCAACTGGCTCTATTGGCCAGTTCATGAAATGCTGTCATTCAGTGTTGCTTAATCCAAGTGTGTGTGCATAAATAGAGCTGGAATATAACTGCAGCAACTACTACCAAGTGTTGACAGCAGGAAACCTCATCACTTGAAACCAGTCCTTGATGTTTATAACTTAGGTGAGTACCATAACCAGTGTGCAAGAATATTTGCCATATGTTATGGGAAAAGCAGTGCAAAAGAAACAATGATGTTTATATTGCTATATAGTCTGAAATATTTTGATTTTAAAGTAGAAGGGTAAAGATTAAACTTTTAATTCTGAAAAAATATCGAAAGGATCATATTTTTAAGGTAAACGATTTGTAGATTGTTTACAGAAAATACTTTGTTTCTTACAATAGGATTTGGAAATATTTCCTGACTATGTTTTTGAATTATCATGTGATTCTTAAAAAACAGCCAACTTTCTCTGTGTCAATGACTATCGTAAATGTGGTACCTTGGTTTCTTATCTACCTTATTTAACTCTGCAAACTAATGGTTGAGAGCAGTGTTCCTCCAAGTGTGTTCTCTTAAACTAGTCCTTGAGGGTTTTAATAGAAGGGATGGGGGACTTTACAAGATCAGATAATTACTGGAAATAATGAATTCAGCAAAGGTATCCATGACTCTTGAGTGAAGGACTGTCAACACCTTTACTATGCAAATGTAAGTACCAACTTCCTGAGAGATGGAATATAGATGGGAACATTTCCCACATTTATTTGAAAATGCAACTTTTTTTCCTTAAGTCCTCACCTGAGAACATATTTTTAGAGAGAGAAGAACAGAGAGAGGGAGAGAGAGAGAGAAATACCCGCCATCTTGTATGTGTCCTGACTGGGAATCAAATCCACAACATTTTGGTGTATGGGACAATGCTTCAACCAACAGAGCCACCCAGCCAGGGCTTTTTTTTTTTCTTTAATGTCTATCCAGGAAAAAATTTTTCTAGGACATAAGGAGCCTTGGATAAAAGACAAAACAAAAAATCTAGCAACGCAATTTTCATATTATCAGTAAAGTGTAACCTGAATACCTACTATGTGCAGGGTAGTAGGTACCTTCTTTGACTTATTTTCTATGCAATTTAAAATTCACCTACATTAATGTACAACCCATGGACATGAACTAAGGAGAACTAAGGAGGGGAGAATGCTGGAGTGTTGGGGGGTACAGGGCAGAGGGGGGATAAAGGGGGAAAAATTGGGAAAACTATAATAGCATAATCAATAAAATGTACTTAAAAAAAAAGAACCAGACCTTCTAATTCACATATCACAAATAATTAAATCTAGATTTTCAAACGTGAAGCATATTCAATCATATTGCTCTTAATAAAAATAATAATTATTAGTAAAAAAAAAATTTAACCACAATAAGTTTACCAATCTGCACTATTACACATTAGGCTTAAAAAGTATCTACCATATTCAGAAACTTATTTCAAAGAAGTTGGACAACCAGCTAAGCATTTCCAGTTAAATTCCTAGTTCTGATTACTTTTCTTCCTACATTAGGGTGGGGAGAAGAGGAGACAGGGTGGGGATGCTCTAGCAAAACAAATAGAAGTCAGGAGGCTAGATTCGGGTTCCAGTTCTGCTTTTGAAGACTGAGCAAGGCACTTAAGCTTTCAGTCTTACTTAGCCCACTCATCTATAAAGTTAGGAGTTCAGTGAAATGATGGCTAAGTTTCTCTGCTTCTAAATGTTCTTGATCAGTAAAGGTGAAAGAGTCAGAGGAAGAAGATAAGGATTTACGTGAAGCCCTCAAGCTCTGTGAGGATAATATTCACTCCCATGGGCAGAAGAGGGAGTCCTCAACTGCCCTACTATTGAAAGGTTTTGCTCATGAGACTGGCTATACAAAGGATGGCTGCATGGAAGATTCTAGTTCAATCTAGACAAGAAAATTTCAGCCTACTTGGAGTTGCCCAGGGACGAACACAAAGATGCATGAAGTTTATCTTCCAGTGAGTCTTTTGACCCAGGAACTAAATGTGGCTTCCTTACGTTGCTAGAAGAGCTGAGCAATATGAACTTTATAAGAGATTTAAATAGTAACCACTCCTGGGATAATTTGATTCTATTTTATAGAAAAAAAGAGGATAATATTCAATAAAAGAAACAATAACTACTAGGAGAATTCAGCAATGTCAGGGAGATTTTAAGACTAGAGAAGAAGTCCCCTTTCCCCCACAAACCACCACACTGCCTTACCTTGATGATGAAGCCAGCTTGCAGGACTAAAGGAATAATTTTAAAATATGGAGTTTTCTGCAATTTATGACAGAGAACTCCATAATCTTTCAGTAGGTTGCTGCAACCTATCTTGATCACAAAGGTATAACATCCATTGATGATCCTTGCCTGAATCAAGTATTAAATGGGGGACTGTAAGATGTGATTTGTCTAATTTTATCACTCCCTCTGTAATAAATGAATTCCTCATTCATTCTTTCTTGAGAAATGCTATGGACTTGTGGGTTTCTTTTTTCATCAAAAAGAAGAATGCTTTAATCAATTACCATTATTATTCTTTTTGATGCTCAAATTGTGCCAAATCTGCCCAGCAGGAGACCCTTCATGTGTCCTTTTGACACAACCTCACTCATTTTTAAATGACTCACTGCTGCCCTGGCTGGTGTTGTTAAATGGATTGAGTGGTGGCCTGATAACAAAGTCACAGGTTCAATTCCCAATCAGAGCATGTGCCTGGGTTGCAGGCCAGGTCCCTGTTTGGGCACATGTGAGAGGCAACTGATCAATGTTTCTCTGTAGAAATTTTTTTAAAAAGCTTTGAATAACTCATCTTTCCAGCACTGCAGGATATTCCATGTTCACTCCTATTTTCCTAGTCCATATCTAGTCCCAGTTCCCTTTAGTGAAAAAAGTACTTAGAAACTAAGATATGGGCAAGCCAATGTTACTGATTCAAATTTAACATCCCAGGAACTTGGCCTTTTTAAATTTTATATTTGTATCTCCTTTTCCCTACAGCAAAAATCCTATGATATTAATACATCTACTTATTTGCTGTATCCTGTAGTAGAGGAAACAGTGTCAGAATTCCAATACCAATATTACCATCAATAACAAAACCACTAAGTAAAGCTTAAGATTTCTGTGCAATTCTTTTTGTCTGTGACTACATTCTAGCAGATATATATTCAGAATACTATGTTCCAATATTACTAAAATAATTATTTCTCTTGGTGGTTATGTTATCAATTTTATATTGAGTTAGCCACAGTTGTTTCTGTTTTCAAGTTGAGACAATTGAACTAATACTATATTTTAATCCAACAGAAACCTGAAAAATAAACCCTGAAATGAAGCATTCGACCGCCAGAATTTCCCCAGCAAAAGTGAACAACTTAGCAGGTAAAGCCCTGGTAAAATCTCCCAGTTTAAGAAGTAAGCACTTAAGCATTTCTGATTGTTTTACATTCTATTTTTAAAAAATTTGTTCTCAAACCTTTATTATCCAATGTTTATATGTGCTATCTTACCAAAAGTTACTAAAAATACAAGAGCTGAAATTGAAGGGATGATTCCTAATCGTGCAATTCGGCAGTATTTGGTTTTAAACAAACTACATACAGCCAACTTTTACTTATTTGATATATCTCAAGACAGTAATGACTCAGCTAATTGAAAACTGCTAATAGTAATAAACATAATTATAGCCCTTTATATCAATTCATTCTTTCCACCCACACCCCCTGCCACAAAATCCCAATTTTTTTCCCATATTAACAAAATATAAACTGATCCATTTTCATTCAACAAACATTTATGCAGACCTTTGGTATATCAAACTTATGGTCTTAACTTGCAATTTCTAGTAAAGGAGAGAATGCATGTGAAGATGTTTGAATAATCCAGGCCCCAAATAAAGCAGAATTCACCAAATGATGCTTAAGTTTATCTAGTTACAAACTCAAAGGGTTTGGAATAAGCTGAAGGGTAAGAAGAATCAGGTAGTAGTCACAGCTTCAAGATAAATGGACAATATACCTCTCTGATCCTTACATTATTTATCCTGGACAACAATTATACAAATCTATACTCAGATTTTTCATACAGGGACAGTTACATAAAAGAGTTAATAGATCCCTGGTGGACTATAGCAAACACAGGACGAGGAATTATCATGGGGACTACATATCCTTGTCCTTTGGGTTCCTTTCCATTTTCCTGACCATCTTTAAGGCTAGAAGAAAAAGCATTGTTAAAGTGTATCATTCTGTCTTCCTTAAGGCTCCAGCCCACCCACAGTGTTCTTTGGTCACCAGGGAAAACTCTAATTTGAGTGTGACTTCTCAATGGCCAGGAAATCACAGTTGTTAGTCTTCTTATCTCAGTCTGAGTCAAAATGCACTGTACAGAAGCAGTGACTCAGTGAAGTGCCTCCGCATCCCCAAATACCCTCCTAATAGTGAATGTATTGTCTTTGTACCTCAGGAAATGTGGGCTGTTTTTTTTTTATCCTCACCCAAAGATACAGCTCTACTTTATTTTATCTTACCTTATCTTATCTTAAGAGGGAGACATTGATATGAAAGGGAAACATTGATCTATTGCCTCCCCTACACACTCAGATCAGTGATCAAATATGCAACCTAGGTATGTGCTCTGACAAGGAATTGAACCCTCAACTTTTTGGTGTATAGAATGACATCCTAACCAACTGAGCTACCCCACCAGGGTTATGATGTGGGTTCTTTAAGATACTGGAATAGGAAGCAGACTGGAGTTTACACCAGAGTTACCGGCATTGATGCAAAAATTAAAATGTAACTTCTCCTTTAAGGGTGCAGTGGCTTATTTGCACCATTTAGAAAAACAATGAGAAAGATAACCCCAAATCTCTTATATGACTTTGAAATGCATCATATTATTTTTATTGTCCTTTAACAGAGCTTCCTTTCCAAAAATATTGGCTCAGTTTAATACTAAAATTGTCATTATTTAAACACTCCTGGTCAAAAATTCAATGGATAGATGTGAGGTGTGTGACAGATATGAATCACTTCTCAAAACTCAAGGTGCACTCTGGCCAGGTAACTCAGTTGGTTAGGATGTCATCCCAATACACCAAGGATTACAGTTTTATCCCTGGCCAGGGCACATACAAGAATCAACCAATGAATGCATAAATAAATGGAACAACAAATTGATGTCTATCTCTCTCCCTTCCTCTCTCTAAAATCAATAAACAATTTTTTAAAAAATTTTAAACTCAAGGTGCAAGGTGCAAGAAATGTCATTTATCTTTCTAAAGAAAATGCTCCAAGCTCTCCCAAGAAAGAAAATGAGAAAGCTTATTTTAATTCCTTTTCCTCTCTTGGGCTAGCAGGATCTGACACAATCCACAGCTCACAAAGCCACAAAACTCGTTACCCACTGCTACAGGTATCCATACAGTCAGGCCATTTCATCTGCAGTGCCACCAGGGTACAGGAGGACTTCATAAGCAGGAGGAAAGCCCCTCCCAAAAATCATCCCATTCCAAGTTTCCAGAAAGCTACTCCTCAGGGTCAGTCCATTCTTTTCTGCTATTTCTTCTCCCCCACATCCATCAATTTTTCCCCTTCCCTGACAATTTAGCTTTCTCATGTATGTAGGCGAAGTCACAACATGGGAACCTTGAGGCATATCCACTGAACAGAACTATTTTATTTGGCCTGAACACTATTATTGATGGTATTTTTTAATTCAGGCCACAATTAAAAAATAGGTAATTTTGCATAAAAATCTGAATGTGTGGTTTGAAAAACATCTGAAGATCTAGTAACACTGGCTCATATTCTTGCATGGCAACATTTGGGGATGGAACTGAGAAGAGATCATACTCTTTAATTTGGGTCTGTCTATGGAAAATCTTCTTTTACAGTGAAGGAGGTTGGGGACATTAGGGAATCACATAAAATGTATAATTGGGGAAATTATAAGATATTTTTACTTTAGAGAAGTCACATTGAGGATAGAACTAAGTAGAAATAATACCCTTTAGTTTGGGTCTGTTCATGGAAAATCTTCTGTTACAGTGAAGGAGGTTGTGGACAGTAGGGAAGCACTGAAAATGTATAATTGGAGAAATTACAAGATATTTTTATTTTAGAGAGGTCACATTGGGGATGGTGTGAAGAGAGAGCTAGGGGGGGAAGAGTAGAAACTAAAACTGGTCAGAAATCTACTAAATACATTGATCTAGGGGGCTGATAATGAGGGCATGACCTAAGATAACAGAAAGGAAAGGAAGCACTAAATTTCACATACATTCAGAAAAAGAAATCATGAGGATTTAATGACAGATTGAGTACACTGAGGGATGGAGAAAGAAGGAAAAATGGATGACTCTCAACTTTCTGATTTAAGAATTGGATAGGCAATGGTGGATAGTGGCACTGTCTTTCAAGACAGGGAATTCTGGAAGATTATTGTGGGGGTAAGAAAAGGTAATTTTTTTTTTTAATGAGTATGTTTGAATTTGAAGGAGGTGTAGGTCATCCAGACAGAGATGTCCAGAATTCAGGAGGCTCTGCATAGATAGAGATGGAGATGCTTTAATGTAGCTAAAGTCAAAATGCCCTGTGGAGGAGTAGCAACAGATACACACCCAAGAGTTTCAGCTTGAGGAGTCACCAGCATACAGAGAGATGACTAAAGTCATTGGAGTAAGCAAGATTGCTCAGAAAGAAAATCTCACACAAGGGTGTCCGATCTGCAGCCTGTGAATGTGACCCAACACAAAATTGTAAATTTACCTAAAACTTTGAGACTTTTTGTGATTTCATGTCACAATGTATTTAATGTGTGACCCAAGACAACTCTTCTTCTTCCAGTATGATGCAGAGACTCCAAAAGGTTGGGCACCCCTGGTAGAGCGAGAAAAAAAAAAGGCAAAATTCTCAGGACCATCAACATTTTAGGAGCAGGTAAAGAAGGAAGGACTAACAGAGAGTGAGACAGAGATGAACTGATCAGAAAGAAATAAGGAGACTGGTGACATGACAGTAAGGGAATAAGGGTTCAAAGAAGAATGTGGTCCCCAAAGTCAAATGCCACAGACAGGTAAAAGGTAGTAAGCCATGAGAAGACACTTGGTGAAATAAGTATTTGGGAAAGAAGTGAAAAACGAAGTGATTCACTTCTGTAGTTCCCGTCAGCCACAGGCTGGCTCTCCAAGTGGCAAAACTACAGGCAGCTTTCCAGTCCTCTTCCCATTTACTCACCAGAAATGCCTGAGGGAATTTCATTGTGCTGTTACTATAATGAAATTAGTTATTTACTTAAAAGCCATAGTTAGACACTGTCCTCAGACAGCAAACATGATGGAGACTTAGGAAGTGGCAACAGTCCTTACATAGGCTTGACCTGGCCCTTGAACCCCAGTGAAGCACTCTCTCCAACAGTCTCCATGACTCTGCCCAATTTGTGCTTTCCTTCTGAGAACACAACCCTCACACCACATTTCCAGCTGCCCTGAAAGTCACCTTCTTGAAAGAAAGTATACCTTCTTTCAAATACTCCCAATGCAAAGTATCTTTAATCCTTCCACTGAAGGCACCCCAATGAATTATAGCCAGGGTTTGTCCCACTAGATACTAGCCTGCACATCCACATCTTTAGCCCATCTCTTCTTTTACATCCACAATACTTCCTCAGTATCATGACCCTCACTTCTAACTACCCAAGACCCATAGCCCACTCCCCACAGAGCCCACTTTTAATATTAGACATGCTTGTCATGTCCCTGTGGGATGTCATGTCCCTGCAGGATACTGATAAGTGTATAAGGAATTAGTATGCTTACAGTATCATCTTACAGCTTTTAACTTTAAAGAGAGAATGTGATACAGTAAATAAAGTATTGTAGTAAATTAGTTGTCAGGACACAAAGTCCAGTGCTGGCTCTAGCACAGCTTTGTAAATTATCCTTCTAACTCTAAAAACACTATATAAGCATGAGATACCATAGTTGACATTTCTGAATTGTTAAGCAATGTTAAGGAGTTCCAGGGTGAATGTGAGTATAATTAAGTGGCTTTATCCCATTCAGACAGTTGAAGATACCTAGAGATAGAAGCCCATCCAAATTGGAGGCAAGATATAGATAATTCAAAATAGTAGCTTATAGATGTTCATTCCACTTAACTTTGAAAAGCATACTAGGAAGGCAAATCTTCTAGAAAATAAAAATATATCATTGAATGGATCCAAAAGTCACAAGTAATTATATTTATTTCCTGAATTACTGTGAATAATTGAAATTTGGCTATATTATAAAAATTATTTGAAAGTTTATTTACTATAATGTTGAAAGTTGAGATCCTATGACTCAAGTGTTACAACTTCCTTTTCTATTTGACTCTGAAAGTCTTTTTATTATTTCTGAGTAGCAAATTTAATTTTTTTATTTGAGACTTTAATTTTTCTTTGGCTAATTAAATTAAATTTTAATGAAATTAGAATAACTAATTTTTTTACTTCAACTGATTTATGAGTTTGTATTTTGTCAGTCCCTAAAATTGCAGTGTAGTATTTTTTCATATGGAAGTAGATGGAAAGAGTGGCTTTGATATTAGACACACTTGAGTCACAACTTCTCACCAGACCTGCAACCTGGGCAAGTGTCATGACTGCTAGATCATCATCTGTAAAGTGAGGAGGATAATACCTTTCTTGCTACATTATTGCAAAGGATTAGATGACATAGTATGTAAAATTATTAGCACAATGGTTGGTCCACTGTAGACACTTAGTAGATGACAACTATTTCTGAAATCAATAACCTTTATAGACTACAGCTACGGCTCCAAAATTACTAAAAGTACATTCTAGATAAGCAAAAAACATTATAGACTTCATATGACCATAAGAGTTCCCCCTCAGTTAGGCGAAGATTGATGTATGTTAGATATAGATCCACAGTCATTTGGCAGCAAAATATGACCTGAGCTCCCCTGACAGTTAAAGCCTGACCTGAACCGCCATACAGCTTTTATTCCACTTCATACAAAATTTCCCATGTTTCACTGTAACATTATTAATTCTTGAATTTGGGGTACTGACCTACTTCCTGCTGGGATTGCTAAATATATACTATATATCTTCTACATGACAATACTAAAATCTAAAAAACTCTGAATCTTGAAACACAACTGACTTTAAAGTTTCTGATAAAATACTATGGATCTGTGGTCACTTTCTTGATCTGCTACACTCAGGGTTTGTAAAAGGATAAAAATGGTTGGAATGAAACAGTATCAAATTTTTTTTATTTGTTTAGAATCCCAACAGAAGGTCGAAGAAGTTTGCCAGATGTATTTTATGAAGCTACGCTCCGGCCATATCATCAAAAACAGGGCCTGTTACTATAGGAAAAAAACCATCAAAAGGCATCCACCAAAAACACGTAAGTGGAAACTACATTTCCTGGTAATTCGTCAAGATAGTGATGAGAATCTATTTGTCTTCAGTTACTACATCTAGATATATAATTTTTCCCCTCACTCAAATTTTTCTTCTGGAAAAGAGTAAAGATGATAAACTATTTTAAGCCATTTTTTAAAAGGTATATAACCAGTTTTGAATATAATGGGGAAAACAGTTACTTCATAACATTAAGTAAAAACAGAGGATATAAAATTATATATACAGGCATACCTCAGAGACAAGTGGGTTAGGTTCCAGACCACCACAATAAAGTGAGTATCACACTCAAGTGAGTCATAATTGTTTGCTGATAGAAAGTTTTGCCTTCAATTTGTAATAAATGCAACATTTGTAAAACACAGTAAAGCAAAGTGCAATAAGGTGAGGTATGTCTATATATTTATAATATCTTTTAAGTGATTTTTTCATTTAAAATAAAAAAACTAAAATGTTAATCATGGTTGCCCTTCGAATGTTGAGACATGAGTGACTAGTTTTCTTCCAGCTAGAATCCAACAAGCATGTCCTTCTGGGGTGTAAGGGTACCAGGATATATTGATCTCTTCAGACTAAGGAGCAGCTGAAGCCCTGAGGCCAGCCACCACTGTCAGCAAGCAGCTTTGACTGAGACTCCAAAGCAGGGTTTAGGGGGTGGGGAGGGGATCTGGGCAGACTGGGGACTGATAGTCGGCTCCTAACCCCATTCCTGTCCTGCAGCTAGAAAATACAACAAGCAACATCTGGTATTCACTCCCTGTCAGCAGCCCCTTGAAGAACCTTCAGAGAACTTTGCCTTTGATGTACAGCCACGTAACAGAAGTGCTTCAGGTACCCAAGTGTGACTGGTCACGGGGGAGGTGTGAGAGTGAGGAGGGAGGTAAGATGCGGGCCCCTGGCAATTGCTACTCCAGGAAGCGGCCCCAAGTCTATGTCTTTGTGTATATTAGACACTTCTGTCCATTTTGTATTGACATGCTCATTTGTGGTATCTAAAATAGGTGCAAGGTAGCTGCTCTAGCAATGCATGCGCATTTTATAGTTAACACTCCATCATTATTTTGAAATACTTGCTATGGATTGGAATCCCATATATGATATTCCTGGGAAAAATATACTATCCTTTGCAGAAAAAAACCTCAATCCATGATCCTCCCAGATTTCAATATTTTGACAATGAAAGACAAGGGGGTGCTATTATGTTTCTTAAGTATAATTTCAACTCAGACATTTTAAATAGTAGTTAAAATGTTTTTAAATTATATCACCTACTTGAGCAAATAATGTCAAGTTGATGGTTACTATCAAGAAGTGAAAAGATCATTAAGAAACTTAATTAGGAATTGCATATTGCCATTGCAAGCATTATTTCTGACATGAATGTCTTAAGTTCTCAAGAGCAAACTGAAATATTTTACCTTAGAAGTTCACATACAAATTCAATTATTTAACATCTCCTTAACGTTTATATATTTTTTTAGCCTAAGTCTATAATGTAAAGAAAATGCAATATTTTTTTCTCTAGGACCCCTATAGGTAGTTCCTAAATCTGCTTCAGTTTACCCCAGCATGCCATTTTGAAATATTACCATTTTTTATGTGCATTGGAACATTTTTAAAAAGTTGGAAGTACTGCTCTAAGTGTCTCCAATATTTAGCCAGAGGACAGAATGGAGCTCACACCTGTATTCTCCAGGGCTGTTGGAAGTCTTGGAGTAACTGTACACCTTACAGATGGATATTTATTTATTCCATGTCTATTCAAATACTGTCCCTTCTTGCCCACAACCCCGTAGTCCATGGGGAGCCAAGAGGCAGAGGTTTCCTCAGGCACTGTCTTTCCAGCTTCTTTCTTCCCACCAAAATTTCCCATAAACATACTAGCAGGGCCTCCCATGGCCTTCATGCAGTAAATTAGCATCTTTAATCCTATTCAAGTGATGCACTTCAGCCTTTGAGCTAAGTTTAGCTTGCACCAAAGGCTTTCATCTGTCCAACAATGATGGACAAAGTACAGCTCAAATTGAAAAAAATAAAAAACAACTTTGAGGAGGCTTTATTTTTAAATTGCTAAAAGATTGTTTATAAGAACAAGTTTTTGAATTCTTAATGATGAGATTTTTACTTATTACAGAGGATTCTTTTTCCCTGAGCACCTACAATGATCAATTTGTTACTTTTGCCTTTGCGGATGGAAGTTATGAGATCTATGTTGAAGATCTTGGAAAAAAACAAGAAAAAGGTAGAATATTTCATATTGTCTGTAATGATATAATGATGACTAATAAGTAAACAATCAATTTACCAAACCATAAACAATGGATTAACTCAGACAGGGCAAATAGATTTTCTGTTGTGTGCTAACTCCAATATATCGATAACGGATGCGTGAATATCACTGTGTTGAGGATTCAGAAGCTTAGTTAGAGTTTATCAGGAAAGAACACTGATATTTGGAAGTGGTATCAGTTGTGAAAGATGGAAGGAGGACCATGCGTACATATTTGATATTACTAACTTACCTACTAGATCTTTCCAACCTTATCAATACCACCAAAGTGAAAACTCTAGTTGTCCTGACTGGTGTGGCTCAGTTGGTTGGAGTGTCGTCCTGTGAACCAAAAGATCATGGGTTTGATTCCTGGTCAGTGCATGTGCCTAGGTTGTGGGTTCAGTCCCGAGTTGGGACATGTATGAGAGGCAACTGATGGATGTTTCTCTTTCACATAGATGTTTCCCTCCCTCTCTCTCTTCCTTCATTCTACTCTCTCTAAAATCAGTAAGTATGTCCTTAGGTAAGGATTAAAAAAAGAGTACATCAATGTACTCTTTAATTGTTCAAGATAATGTGAACAATTATTTAAAATATTTTATGGAGAATTAATCAGAGCATACATTTTGAGACCTTCCTCAAAGTCATTTATTAACAAAAGTCGAAACTTTTAAGTTTTGCTTTTGTTAATATACAATAAAAGGGGAGCATATTTTCTGACATTATGTATATGTTGGAACTGAAACCTTTTGATAATCACCAAAGGAATTTTATGCATTCTCTTTCAGACAAGGTGTTATTCCGTTACCATGACTCACAATCGCCTATAAGTCGAAGAGGTAATTTGGAGGTCTGAGTAGCTGTAATGCTTGAATTCTTAAATTTGGGTAAAGTCAAATCCAAAAATGCTCCATATGGGAAATGGTTCTCTCCAGCCCAAGCTCATAGTAAAATCTTAGATTCTTAGAGAATTTACTCCATCCCAACCATTTTGCAGTTTAATGGAATAAATGTTTGGCTATATTTAATGAAGACCCATATTAATAGTGGCTTAAGCTACGAAAACCCTATTTCTGTCTTAGTCAGGGTTGGAACGGCAGTTCTGTTGAACAGGTTGTCCAGGGACCCAGTTCCTTCTCTTTTTGTGGCTCTGGCAACATCTGCATGTTTCAAGATTACTTGCCACCATGACAATGTCCAATTAGCAGGACAGAGGAACATGGGTACATGAATTCTCTTTCCCATTAAGGACATAACCTGGAAGTTGTACCTGACACTTCTACTTGGCTCATATTGGTCAGAACTTAGTCACATTTCTACACTTAGCTACAAAAACAACAACAACAATAACAACAAAACCCCCCACAGGCTGGAAAATATCCTGCTATAATACAAGAAGAGAAGTTGAGTGTTGGGGGTCAACTATGTGTGGCTTTACATGCAGACAGGGAACCTGACAGCCAGAGAAATACTCATTAGAGTCATTATAGAAATTCTATAATTTGAAGGCATATGAGAAAACTAATCTCTCTTTTCCAAGGGGTTTAGGATTATCCCCTACTTGTCCAAAGACACTCTAGTTTCATTTGGGTGCAAATATTTCTAAGAGACATGTTGCTGAATGAAGTAGATATTTTATGACATCTTAGACTCATGTTCTGGGTGTTAAATTCATTTAAATTAAAATTAGTTACAATTTTAACTTTTTAATTTACATATTTTTAATTGCAAGGTGATGTCGTTGATGGTGAGAGATTAATGGTAAGCCTGAGTCCTTCAAAAGACAAAGACTTCTTGCTGCATGCCAACAACCAGGAGCACTCTGTGGAGGTAACAAAAATATGCACTTAACTGTCTTGATTGATACCACTCATTTGTGCAGATTTGGATATTTGGGGTATTTTGAAGAAGGACTTTTGTTTGTGCTATTGTATTGTACATAAAACATGATCAGTTACTACCAATAACTTGCTTCTGCAGTAGGAAAAGGAGGGGGGAATGGTATGATAGCCTTGCTACTAAAATTCTGATCTCTGTCAGCTGTACTGCATCACCTGGGAGCATATTATCATAGAAATACAGAATTTCGGGCTCCCTCACAACAGAATAAAATCAGCATTTTAATGAATGTCCAGGAGATTCACATGCACATTAAAGTTGGAGAAACACCACTATATGGGATGATCTCAAATTCTTCCTGTTTGGCTTTAGAAAGTACTATGCTCTTCCAAGAAGTATTTCTTTGTAACATATTATTTTCTTAGGCAAAATTAAATAAATAAATAAATAAACCCTATATATTCTAAACCTTTTAAAAGGTTTAAAATAAGCCTTTTTCAGTTAGTAAATTACAGAATTGTATTGGTCATGATGAAGAATTATAAGCATCTTAAGGAACAAAGAAGCCAAAGGTAGAGACAAGGAAGAAAACATGAGAGTATAATATAGAAGATAAATTATATAAATACACAAAATTATAAAAGGCTAACTCATTCAGCCATATAAGGTATTAATATAAACACTGGATGGTAACCAGCATCTCTTAACAATACAGTGTTTGGTATATATAAGTACCCAATAATAACAGATGACCCATACTGAGCTCTATTAAATACCAAGCACTAAATATTTTACAAGTACTATCTCATTTAATTCTCATAGTAACTCTATGATAGAGTTATTGTATTGGTCAGGTATTGCTGTGTAACAAACTACCCCCCTCCCAACACTTAGTGACTTAGAATAATAATCATTTATATCACTCACATGTCTGTGGGTAAGTTAAGGTGACTGATCTAGAAAACTGGTTAGACAAAAGAACTGAGGCTTAAGAAGTAAAGCAATGTGCTCAGGTCTCAGGGGAAATATGTGGCAAAAGAGGGATACAAATCCAGAACTGTCATATGTAGATCCAGTCATTCTAAGCCACATGTCTCTCAAAGTATACTATCAGTGAATCAAATCAAATCCTCCCACTTTGACCCTCTACTTCTTTCCCCTTCCATCCTCTTCCATGCCCTACTCAGTAAGCTACTTTGCTAAAAATACCAAGTTAAATAATTATTCCCCTTTCATTTCTAACAGAGGGATGTGAAGCTGCCTCTGGACTTCCTATTCATGTACCTGTTGCTCTCTCTTTTGTTTCCTCAGCTACAAAAATGTGAAAATCCATTGCCAGACCAGACCTTCTTTTTCCTTCATAAGGAGCCTGGGCCCTCTTCATGTGTTTCATTTGAATGTAAGAGCAATCCTGGAGTGTTTATAGGTGTAAAGGATAATCATCTCGCTCTAATTCAATTAAAGGACCAAACTGAGCATTCAAGAAGAGAGAATATCAAATTTAAGCTCTCTTAAAGTTAATGTGATGGAAAGCTATGAAACCTGGGTTGAGTAGCCCAAATACCTACCATTGAAGAGATTGTCAAAAAAAAAAAAAAAAAAGAGAGAGAGAGAGAGATAATATTTAAAAGAAATATTGCTTAGCATGCTATGGAATGTTTTTATTATGTTAAAAATACACATTTTTTGTAATCCTCAGTTCTATTTTTATTTCCCTGTGTATCACTGCATATTTAATACAAGTATTGGTATATTAAATAGGGTATTGGTAAAGAGACCTTAAAAATATTCTGGAGACAAATAGACCTTCACTTTTTTCTACTTTCTGCCCAGAGAGAACTTTATATGTAGAACTGAGACCTCTGGGGAGAAACAAGGGCCTTAGTCCAAGACTCATTTTAAACAGCGATCCATTTTTAAGAGCTACATGTGGACTAAATTTTCTCTGGTCCCAAACAATGGGCTCAGTTACTAGAGTTGCTAGTAAAAACCTAGATTGACTATTTCACAAACACCAAATTTGTAGATGCCCAAAACTTCAGATGCCTACATAGCTAGGCAGATAATATGAATATGGTAAAAAGGCAAGGATAATTTAAAAATTAAGACAAATAAATGCAATATTTGTAAAGTGAAAATTTCACCTCTAATTGTTTCATTTTTTAAATTCTGATTTTTATAGATCAAATTAAGTAAAGTAAGGCATTCTTATATTAGGAAGTGAAATAAATTTTAGACATAAAATTGGAATCATTAGAAATATCTAACAAACTTAAAACATTTTTTTTCCAGAAAAAAGCATTGAGCCACAACACAGGTTAGGGCATCCAAGTACCATGGTGGGGCCAGAAGTCTAAGATGAGATATTACAATTTCAATAACTGGCCATCCCTTATGTTTGTGACATACTGTGTTCTTCTGACCTGGGCTTCCAAGGATCAATGATTTTGAATATACTGGTCACTTTGGACACAATTTTTCTAATCCTTTCTTTCTATGTGCACAAATCTTTTTGTTATCCAGCATCTCAATAATCCTGTTTACTATGAAATATTCATTTGATTTCTGTTCTGTCTTCACTTCTTTGGACCAACTGTGTTCTTGATACACCTTTGGCATCCCTGAGCTTCACTCCCAAATCACCTGACATTTGAATGCTAACACATTTATTCTGCTTTGTCTACCTGGTGTTATAAAATTTTACATAAGTCTATTGATAACAATATTTTTTATTAAATATCTTTGTGTTTTATTGTTACTAAGGTAGTAAAATAATTTATACTCAACCATAATATAACATTTTCAACTACTAATGAAATAGTTTTTACTTATATTAAGTCCTTAGCAATTTCTACTACAATTCTTCATAGCTTAACACTGACAATAAATGATAAACATAATGACAGAATAATTATGAAATATGACTTTTTCTGAAATTATAGGCTTTTTGATTTCTAATTTGTTGAGCTCCATCAAATATAATTGCTGGTGAACATAAGATAAACAAAGCTGAGAATTACCATATAGAGGCAAATAAGTATAGAACAATATATCTTTGTTTTATTACTCTGTCAATAATTTTACTCTAAAGACAAAAATAAAAGCAGAATTTATATCATTCCTTCTAAAAAACACTAAATGTTAATCATGTGCATCTGTATGAAATACTTAAAATGATTATTGTTAAGTAACCAAATATATACATTATATTGCTTATATTCTTGAATAAACTCTATTTTTCAAAATTATATAAGGCCATAATGATTTTATCATAAACAACTCAATATTCTGAAATTCTTAAGTGAAGGTAAGCATATCTCAATCCACTGATATCGGTGTCTGGAGTAGGCCATTTGTCTGATACTTTTGGTGATTCAAAACTAAGTAAGATTTTCCAGATTTCTGGTCAAGATGCTGGCATGGGTAAACATGGTACTTGCCTCCTCACACAACCACTACAAAATTACAGCTAAACTATAGAACAATCATCATTCAGAACTGCCAGAAATGGAGATGAATGGAAGTCCTACAACTACAGAATTAAAAAAGAAACTACATCATGACTGGCAGGAGGGGTAGAATGGGCTGGTCCCACACCCATATGTAGTAGATAAAAATAGGGAAGGATATCTAAGGAGCGAAGAGTCCCAGCCCCATACCAGGCCCCTCAGTCCAGGGTTTTAGTGGCAGAAAGACAAGTAAGTCCCCATAACTTCTGGCTGTAAAAACCAGGGGGTATTAAGACTGTGGTGAAAGACAGAAACTGCTAGATTCCCTGGCAGTTCCTCTTAAAAAGTCCATGCATGGACTTACTCAGACTCACTCCCTCTGAGCTCCAGCACCAGGGCAGCAGCTTGAAAGGCATCTCGGACATTTAGGGAGGAATTGTCCAGCATCAGGATGAAAGCTGGGTGGCAGCTTTTTCCCAGACAGAAGCGCTGACGGAGGCAACTGTTCCATTTCTGAGCCCTCCCCAATCAGAGCCACAGAGCCAGCAGGCAGGTGCCATATCTGAGACTCCATCAACCTGCCTCATACTGTCAGCCTACTCTGGTGGTCCCCTGAGGTCCTTCCCTACCCAATTTTCAGGCCCACCCAAGCTGTTTCCACAGGCTTTTCCACACGAACGGCTAGTCTTGGCCCATGCTTGGATTTTGCTAACTTAATCTCAAACAAGCAGCTTCTGGGTTCAGCAAGCACTGTACCTCTTGCTAAGTTGACCCAGGCCTGGCACTAGCAGCAGCCACCCTTGGTTCACAGACTGGCCTTGCCTGGGTACCTCCAAACCCAGCACGAGTAGCAGCCTTCTGCAGACCATTCTGTAGCTTACACTGTGTGACCCTGGAGAGAACACAGGTGGTAGCTGACCTTGGATGTGCCAACAGCAATCAAGGCTCGACTACAGCAGGAGAGAGTGCCAGCCCACACAGTGGGTGCGCCTCAAGTATCTAGCTTGGGTGATAGGGGAGGCTGTGCCAGTGGACCCTGTAGTATACCTACTACATTAGGCCACTCTATCAAGCTTGGGAGATGTAGCAGCTCTACTTAATACATAGAAACAAACACAGGGAGGCTGCCATAATGAGGAGACAAAGAAACATGGCCCAAATGAAGGAACAGAACAAAATTCCAGAAAAAAGAACTAAACAAAATGGAGACAAGCAAGCCACTAGATGCAGAATTCCAAACACTGGTTATAAAGATGCTCAGTGAACTTAGTGAGAACTTAAACAGCATAAAAAAACAGCATGGATAGGTCATTTCAAAGAGTGCTTGTGTGACCAAAACCAGGAGCTCTTAACACTGTGACCTAAGATTGAAGTTCTCCATAAGATGTAATAGACACTTAATAGTGTTATATTTTCTTGTGGAGATATAAAATCAAGCTAAGAAAAAAGAGCATGGAAACCATAAAAAAGAACCAGTCAGAAATGAAGGGTACACTAATTAAAATAAAGAGCAATTTACAGGGAATCAACAGTATAGTGGATGAAGCTGAGAACCAAATTAGTGATTTGGAATATAAGAAAGCAAAAAACACACAATCAAAACAGAAAAAAAGAACACAAAAATAACAAGGACAGTGTAAGGAGCCTCTGGGACAACTTCAAGCATACCAACATTTGCATCATGGAGGTGCTAGAAGGAGGAGAGAGAGGGCAAGAAATTGGAAACCTATTTGAAAAAATAATGACAGAAAACTTCCCTAACTTGGTGAAGTAAACAGACATACAAGTCCATGAAATGCAGAGAGTTCCAAACAAGATGAACCCAAAGAGGCCCCCACAACACACATCATAAGTAAAATGCCAAAGGTTAAAAACAAAGAAAGAATCTTAAAAGCAAAAAGAGAAAAGAAGTTACCTAAAAGGTAGCTACCATGAGACTGTCAGGTGGTTTCTCAAAAGAAACTTTTCAGGCAAGAAGGGATTGGCAAGAAATATTCAAAGTGATGAAAAGCAAGGACCTACAATGGAGATTGTACTCTACCCAGCAAAGCTATCATTTAGAGCTGAAGGACAGACAAAGCTCTTCCTAGACAAGAAAAAACTAAAGGAGAATATCACCACCAAACCAGCATTATATGAAATGTTAAAGGGTCTTCTGTAAGAAGAAGAAGAAAAAGATAAAAATATGAATAATAAAATGGTGACAAATACATATTTGTCAACAATTGAATAATAAGCAGAACAGAAACACAATCATAGATACAGAGAACATTTTGATAGTTGTCAGATGGGAAGGGGGTAGGGGAATAGATGAAAAAAGTGAATGGATTAAAAACTGCAAATTGGTAGTTACAGAATAGTCACAGGGATGTAAAGTACAGTATAGGAATTAGAGTATCCAAAGAACACATATGCATGACCTATGGACATGGACAATGGTGTGGGGATTGCCTGAGGGAGTGGGCAGGGGCTGGGTGGAGGGGGACAAGAGGGGAAAATTGGGACAACTGTAATAGCATAATAAACAAAATATAATTAAAAATTAAAAATAAAAATTTGGTTTAAAAAAAACTAAGTAAGATTTTTCCTAGTGGGGATTGTATCTTTTTCACCTTTGTACTCCCAGTGCCCATCATGGTGACCAACACATAGGAAGTATTCAGTGACTTTAATCCAAAATTAAATATCCAACATATACCTGCAATAGAACTTTAACCTGAGACTTCTGACCCCATATTTAGATACCTTTCAACCTGGCTACCTTATTTTCAATGTTTAATTATTCTCTTGCATTTTAAAATACTTTCAATCACCACTATGGTATTATTTGATTAAAATATCAAATGTATGGTGGCCTTTGTCACTTATATGAATGTGTTTTGATGGTCCATAATACAATACTGGAAGGAGTCTGTCCATTTTATTGTACCAGAAATGACAATTCTGTCCAAACTTATTTTCCCTCATTGTATTTTTACTATTTGAATTTTTATGTATTTATTGAATATGTTGAAATAGTATCAAGAAAATTTTATTTGAATGAGTAAAGTTACTTGGAAAAGAAAACAGAGTTGAGATTTGGGAGATTTAGAAAGAAAATTGCTAATTTAATTAGGATGCAACAGCTTTATTAAAGTCTTAAAAGATTGATTCATATCCTCCACATCTGTAGCACAAAACAAGTGAAAAAAATTACAATGTCAACCTTTGTACCTCATGCTGAGAAATTTTACAGTAGATAGAGAAATATTAAGCTGCAGTACTCCAGTGGGAGTTGGGAAAGACTTTTCCCAAAATTCATTCTCTTCTCATACTATCACCTACATAGTCCAGAAATCTCATCGTCTAGCAGCTAAGTACATGCCATGTTTGCTAGACTCTGCTAGGCCCTGTAAAAGCACAAAAGAAACCCTAGTTATGCTTCTTGCCCACATGGAACTTAAAACATGTACAATATGTATTAAAACTCTAACTCTGCCATACATAGTTACACAAAAATGAGAGAGATCAGTATGAGTTCCTCACAAGGGAAAGAAATAGAACTGAATTCTCTATCCCCAAACCCTAGTACCCACCTCTGATCTATTCATATATTAACTTGAAGGTCATGTTAAAGAGGTTCCTTCTGCAGGTCTCAGACAAAAAAGAGTAAATTCAGTTGTTTCAAATCTTAATAGACAGTGTTGAAGTTAGGGGGCCTAGGAATCTGAGGAATTCAAGAGATGAAATGAAAGCCATTTGGTAGAGATAAAACCAATGAGCTATTTCTTGTTTAGGTGCCAACATTATGAAACAGTTTTCCAAGGCCAATTACGTTCCCTAGTTCAGATGACACTCCCATAAAGAGAATGCATGAAACACTACCTAGCATATTACACAAGCTCGGTTTACAACTTACAGTCTGCACAACTTGAGCAAATTATGTAAACTCTCTCAATCTCTGTTTATCCTCTGTAAAATGAGGAGGTACCAAATGTTGTAGTAGCTAACCTAATATCCATTGTTGAGAACCGCCCTGCCTGGTTTCAGAAGCTGTAATCACCCATGGCTAAGGCTGAGTAAAAAGACCTCGGGACCATAAGCCACTTAGGAGACAAAGCTTATTTTCCTTATAGGGGCACCACCTCTGCCCCCTTTCACCTCACTCTGCTTGGCCCCAGGTTGATGACTGGTTAACCAATGATAGGTAAGATTCCTCAAAGGAGGGATTACCTAAGACAGGCACGGTCATGAAGGAGCCCACAGGGAAGGACTTGGGGGGCCATAGAAAAAGGGGGTGATGGACCCTTGCCCCTCGGCTTTGACATAGCCAGAGTCCTCATTCTGTCTGCAAGAAGTTTCCTAATCTCTTGGCTGCCTTACTTCCCCTGCCTGACTTAAGCCTAAAACAATGCCTTAAGCCTGAAATAATGCTGGAGGTAAGTGTGGCCCTGTGCTGGAAAGGGCAGGTTCCCTGGGGGAACCAAGCCTAAAAAAGAATGCATAAAATCCTATGAAATCTACTTTGTTAATACTCTCATTTAAATGATAAGGGTCCAAGGGGGAAATGAGTTTGTTCCCCAAAGTTTTATGGCCCTTTAACTATCTGACCCTGACTCAGAATAAGCCCTCAGAGTCCTCTGAATGTTATCTATTGTTTAATCATTTCTGCCTGACAATGACTGATGAGCTTTACATATATACCCTGTATTCCTGTGCAAATTGAACTCAGTAAAAGCTTGTCAAAGCAAGGGTCAGGGTGCTCCCCTCTTGAAAGAGTGGCTGTGCCATCCCTTTTCCTCCACAGGACTTTGGTGGTCTGTGTGGATTTGTCTCATTTCATCTCATCCATAATGCCACAGACAGTGTGGGCTGGTGTCCACATCAATCCATTGTCACTAATCCCACTTCCTTAACAACAGATCCTCATTTTGTCCTGGGAAGCCATATGCCCAACTAAAAACACACTCCTTCCCAGGCTCTCATGTAGCAACCATTTGACATTGTTCTAGACAATAAAATGTAGGCAATGGCTTAAGAAAAACTTTTTAAAAGGAGACATATTCAACTGACATGCCTGTTTTTAATTTTTCACTCTCTCTCCTTCTTCCTAGACCATAGATATGGGGTTGAACATAGAACAGTCGACTTCTTCTGACCATGAGGCAATAAGCATGGGGACAAAAGCTTACACATTAAAAGACGGCAGGAAGAAAAGATGGAAGAACTCTGGTGTAGTGAACAATATTGGTATTCTGCTCAAATACTCTTTCATGCTTTAATAGTGGATTCTTCGATAACATTTCTATGTTTATCCCACAGCCACACCACCACCACCACCATCACCATCTTCTATGTGCTTTCAATATTCATTACTTGCAGCTCTTCTTACAAGGATTGCTCTTATATACTGATGCTGCTTTGCCTTCTTACGTAGAAAAGTGAAAGTTTCTGTGAATCTGCATTCTTCCCTCAGCCTCACAAGGTTTTTGAAAGTCCAGCTCCCTTGTTTCAGGTGAATAAACTCCTGAATTTCACTCAAAAATTCACCTCCAGGGTCCATGCTGAAGCTACCCTTTGCTAGACTTCAGCATAAGACCACATTCTTGTCTTGGTCCCATCCATTCATGCCCTGTCCCACTTCCTTAGCAGCCTTTGTTAGGAATGTTTCCTTAGTAAATCATATACTGATAAATCCCTAACTCAGGGTCTGCTTCTAGGGAATCTAATGTAAGACACCATATCACATATGACACTATTTTGCTGTCATACTAACTTTGCAGTATTAATTGCAGACTTTCTTGTTGAGAGAGAAAAAATAAGCCCATGTTAGTGTTGGGTTTTCTGTTTAATATGTCTTAAAGCAAACTTCACCCATAGAAGACAGAATGGCAATACCTGCTTATTAGGACACTGATAAGAATTGCCTTGCACATAGCAAGTACTCAGTAAAGCTGAGCTTAGAAGGACAGGCAAACACGATTGACATTAAATCAGAAAAGTTTTTCTTAAGTACGATGAGAACATAGAAAGACACAAGCAAATCCCTCTATGACTTTAAGAGAAATTACCTTATAAGAGATAAAGCGAGGGAAAAGTCAGAATAGATGAAATCTAACAGGTATAGAAGTAACCCACCAAGTTAATAGATGTTTATTTGATTATACTTTAAGCTATAAATAAGTTATATATAGTCTTTTATATGTATCAAACATTACATTATAAATATAAAAAGATTTAATAGTAAAAACAGAAAAATGACCTATATTCTTTCAAAAGATAATTGGACATATGAAAATAGTCACTGGGATGTAAAGTACATCATAGGAAATATAGTCAATAATATTGTAATAACTCAGTATGGTGTCAGATGGACACTGGACTTATTGGGGTGATTACTATGTCTAATCACTATATTGTACACCTGAAACTAATATAATATTGTATGCCAACTGTAATTGAAAAATAAAATTTAAAAAAGTTTTTAAAAGATCATTGGATAAAAGTACAGCTGTTACAAGATATACAAATGGGATAACTAAAAAATTATGTAATAATTTTCAGTTGTATCCATTTTCTCCCCGTCACTATCCCCTGACCCCAGCCATCCCCACTTCCCACCCTTGATCCTACCCACCTTTGGTTTTGTCCATGTGTCCATTATGCATGTTTCTGAAAACCCTTTCCCCTTCCCCCCCTTTATCCCCTCCCACCTCTGATCTGGTTACTGTCAGTTAGTTCTTAATTTCAATGTCTCTGATTATATTTTGCTTGTTTGAAAACCCCTGACTTTTTAAATAGAACAAAATATTTGAATAGAGACCTCATGAAAGAAGATATATGGATAACAAATAAATCCATGAAAAGATGCTCATTATCTTAAGTCATTAAGGAAATGTAAGTTAAAACCACAATGAGAACCTACTTCACACCCGTTAGAATGTCAATAATCAAAAGACAAACAAGTGTTGGTAAGGATACAGAGGAACTGGATCTCTCAAACATTGCTAGTGGGAACGTAAACTTGTACAACTACTTTGATATATTTATTCTTTATTTAATAATTTTGTATTGCATTTTTATTATCATTTAGTGCCCTTATAACCCCCTACCCCCACAATCACTATACTGTTGTCCATAGCCATGAGTCCCCTTTTTTAAAATCACTCCACCCCCTCACATCCCCCTCATTAGCTTTCATCCCACTATCTATGATTCTGTCTCTACTTTTACTTCTTAGTTCAGTTTGTTCATTAGATTCCATATTTAAGTGAAATCATATGTCACTTGTCTTTCTCTGACTGGTTTATTTCACTCAACATAATGTGTTCAGCTCTCTCCTTTCTTTTTTTGAGCTGAGTAGTATTTCATTGTGTAAACATCCCATAGTTGTTTTATGTGCTCATCTACTGATGGACACTTGAGCTGCTTCCATATCTTGGTGATTGATTATAAATAATGCTGCAATGAACATAGGGGTGCATATGTTCTTTTGAATTTGTGTTTTGGGTTCCTTCAGATATATCCACAGAAGTGGGATGGTTGGGTCAAAATGCAGATCCATTTTTAATTTTCTGAGGTATCTCCATACAGCTTTCCAAAGTAGCTGCACCAATATGCATTCCCTCCCACAGTGCAGAAGAGTTCCCCTTTCTCCACATCCTCACCAGCACTTGTTCTTTGTTGATTTATTGATGATGGCCATTCTGACCTGTGTGAGTTGATATCTCATTGTGGTTTTAATTTGCATTTCTCTGATAATTAGCCAGGTTAAGCATCTTTTCATATTTCTATTGGCCATCTGTATGTCCTCTTTGGAGACATGTTTATTCAGGTCCTTTGCCCATTTTTCAACTGGGTCATTTTTTTCCTTTTTTTTTTTTTTTGGTGTTGAGTTTTGAAAGTTCTTTATAAATTTTAGATATTAACCCCTTATCAGGTGTATTAGCAAATATGTTCTCCCATTATGTGTGTTTTCTTATTTTATTGATGCTTTCCTTTGCTATGCAAAAATATTTTAATTTGATGTACTACAATTTGTTTACTTTTTCTTTTATTTCTTTGTCCAAGGAGATATATCTGATAAATTATTGCTACAAGCTATGTTTAAGATTTTGCTGCTTATGTTTTCTTCTATGATTTTTATGATTTCAGATATAAAATTTCAGTCTTTAATCCATTTTTATTTTATTCTTGTGTAAGAATGTGATCTAGTTTAATATTTATGCATGTATCTGTCCAATTTTCCCAACATCATTTATAGAATAAAATATCATTAGCTCACTATATGTGCTTGCTTCTTTTGTCAAATATTAATCGACTATAAAGGTATAAGTTTATTTCTGGACTCTATTCTGTTCCATTGATCTCTGCGTCTGTTTTTATGCCATTAATTAAAACAGAACATGCTGTTTTGATTACTACATTTTGATATTATCAAGTCATATTAGGTAGCATGATTCCTCCAACTTTGTTCTTCTTTCTCAGGATCCCTGTTGCTATGCAGGGCTTTTTATGGTTCCATGTAAATTTTTGAAATATTTGTTCTAGTTCTGTGAAATACATCATTGTAATCTTGAAGAAATTGTGTTGAATCTATATATTGCTTTGGGTAGTAGGAACATTATAATGTTAATACTTCCTATCCATGAGCATGGTATATGCTTCTTCCACTTATTTGTGTCTTCTTGAGTTTCTTTATTCAGTGTCTTATAATTTTCTGAGCATAGGTTTTTTTTACATCCTTGATTAAACTTATTCCTAGGTATTTTATTCTTTTGATGCAATTGTGAGTGGGAATGTTCTCTTAATTTTCCTTTCTGGTGGTACATTATTGGCATATAAAAAATGTAACTAATTTCTAGAGATTAGTTTTGTATCCTGCTATTTTACTGAATTTTTCAGTTCTAGTACTTTCTTGGTGGAATCTTAAGAGTCCTCTATAAACAGTATTATGTCATCTGCTAATAATGACAGTTTTACTCCTTCCTTTCCAATTCGGATGATTTTTACTTCTTCTTCTTGTCTGATTGCTATGGCTAGGACTTCTAGTACTATGTTGAATAAATTAAGGTGAAAAGGGACATCCCTGTCTTGTTTCTGACCTTAAGTGGAATGCTTGTAGTTCTTGTCCATTGAGTATAATGCTGGCAGAGGGTTTGTCATATATGGTTTATATTAAGTTTTGGTATGTTCCCTCTATTCCCACTTTGCTGAGCATTTTGATCATAAATGGGTGCTGGATTTTATCAAAAGCTTTTTCTGTACCTATTGATATGATCATGTGGTTTTTATCTTTCATTTTGTTTATGCGGTGAATCACATTTTGATTTGCAAATGTTGTACCAACCTTGCATTCCTGGAATAAATCCCACTTGATCATGGTGTATGACCTTTTTGATGCATTGCTGTATTAATTTTGCTAATATTTTGTTGAGGATTTTAGCATCTATGTTCATCAGGAATATCAGCCTATAACTTCTTTCTTTTTACTGTTTTTATCTGGTTTTGGAATTAGGATAATGCTGGCCTCGTAAAATGAGCTTGAGAGCCTTCTGTTGTCTTGAATTTCTTGAAATAGTTTGAGGAGGATGTTAGTTCCTTTTTTTCTTCAAAAAGGATACCAGTTTTATTGAGATACAGTTGTCAAAATAATAAAGTCATTTGTAATACAATGAGAAATGTGTTTTTTTGCAGTTTATGGACCTTTGTTTCATTTTACTTTATTTTATTTTTAGAGGTTTGGTTTATTTGGAAGAGGGAGAAAATGGTGGTGGGCAAATTAAGACAACTGTACTTGCACAACAATAAAAAATTTTTTTAAAAAGAGAAAAAAGAGAGGTGTTATTCCTTCTTGGAATGTTTGGTAAAATTCACCTGTGAAGCCTTCTGGTCTAGTGTTCTTGTTTGTGGGAGTTTTTTTGTTACTGTTTCAATATCACTAGGTATAATCTGTCTACTCAGATTCTCTGATTCTTCCTGATTTAGTTTTGGAAGATTGAAGGTTTCTAGAAATTTATCCATTTTGTCCAGGTTGCCCAATTTGTTGGCATATCATTGTTCATAATATTTTCTTAGAATCCTTTGTATGGCTTCAGTGTCAGTTGTTATTTCTTCTCTCTCAGTTCTGAATTTATCTATTTGGGTCCTTTATCTTTTATTCTTGATGAATCTGGTTAAATATTTGACAATTTTATCTTTTCAAAGAACCAGGTCTTGGATTCACTTGATCTTTAGTATCATTTTTTAAACTGTTTTTCATTTATTTCTGATCTGATATGTATTATTTCCTTCCTTCTACTCATTTGGGGCTTTGTTGTTCTCTTTCAAGTTCCTTTAAGTGTAAAATTAGATTGTTTATTTCAGCATTTTCTTTTGACATAGACCTGTAATGCTGTAAATTTCCCTTAGAATTGCTTTCCCTGTGTCCCACAGATTTTGGATTTGTTGTGTTCTCACTTTAATTTGTTCATGGTATCTTTTAATTTCTTCCTTTACCTTGTTGTTGACCCATTCATTGTTTAATAACATGTTATTTACCCACCATGTATTTGTGTGTTTTTCAGTGTTCTTCTGTAACTAATATCTAGTTTCATCACATCATGGTCAGAAATGATGCTTGATATTATTTCAATCTTCTTAAATTTTTTGAGACTTATTTTGTGTCCTAACATGTGGTCTGTCCTGATGCAGACACCAGCCAGCAGTGTTTGAGGCGTAATGGATGAGACATGAGACATTCACACAGACTACTGAGTCCTGTGGAGAAAAAGGGATAGCACGGCTACCCTCTCAAGAGGAGGGCTCCTTGGAGCGGCCTGGCCACTCTCTCAAGAGGAGAGCACGCTGATCCTTGCCTTCACCGGTTTTTATTGGAATCAATTTGCACAGGGAATTGAGGTACAGCTTATTAATCATTGCCAGGCAGTAAGGATCAAATGATAGATAGTTGCAAAGAACTATTAGGGCTCATTCTGAGTCAGGGTCTATCACCTAAAAGGCTACAAAACATAAGGGAACAAACTCATTTCCTTCCTGGGCCTTTATCATTTAATTAAGAGCATTCTCAGCAAAGCAGGTTTCACAGGATTTTATGTGTTCTTTCTCAGGCCTGATTACCCAGGAAACTTGCCCTTTCCAGCACAGGCCTGCACCATCCTCTGTCATTGTTTCAGGATTAAGTCAGGCAGAGGAGGCAAGATAGCCAAGAGATTAGGAGACAGGATGAGGACTCAGGCTTTGCCAAAGCCCAGGGGCAAAGGTCCATTACCCCCTTTTGCTGTAGACCCCTGAGTCCTTCCCTGGGGCCTCCACATGATCGTGCCTGTCTTAGGTCATTCCCTCCTTGGGGAATCTTACCTGTCATTGGCTAACTGATCAAACACTGGGGGCCAGTTATGGAAAAAAGGGCAGAAGTGGCGCTTCTGCCAGGGAGATAAGCTTTGTCTCCTTAGTGGCTTATGGTCCAAAGGTCGCTCACTCAACCTCAGCCATGGGGGGGTTACAGCTCCTGAAACCAGGTAGGGCAGCTCCCAACACTGTCCTAAAAAACATTCCATGTGCACTTGAAAAGTATGTATATTCTGCTGCTTTGTGGTGAAATGCTCTGAAAATATCAATTAAATTCATTTGATCTAGTGTGTCATTTAAGGCTGCTGTCTTTTTGTTGACTTTCTTCCTGGAATATCTATCCATTGAAGTTAATGGGGTGTTAAAATTCCCAACTATGACTGTATTTCTGTCAATCTCTTCTTTTCATGTCCATCAAGATTTGCTTTATGTATTTAGGTGCTCCTATGTTGGGTGCATGTTTACTAACATTATATCCTCTTGTTGGAGTGTTCCCTTTATCATTATGTAGAGTCCTTCTTTATCTCTTACTATAGCCTTGGTTTTAAAGTCTATTTTGTTGGATACGAGTACTGCTATCCCAGCTTATTTTTCTTTTCCACTTGCATGAAATATCTTTCTCCAACTCTTTACTTTTAGTCTGTGTGTATCTTTCAATCTGAGGTGGGTAACTTGGAGGCAGCACATATATGGGTCTTGTTTTCTGATCCATTCAGGTAACCTCTATCTTTTGGTTGGAATATTTAAGCCATTCATTTAAAGGTGATTTTTAAAATTTAATTATATTTTATTGATTTTGCTATTACAGTTGTCCTGATTCTCCCCTTCCCCCCCTACACAGCACTCCCTACCCCCTTAGGAAATCACCCCACCATTGTTCATGTCCATGCATCATGTGTATAAGTTCTTTGGCTACTCCATTTCCTATACTGTTCTTTACATCCATGGCTACACTTATTTGTACTTCTTTTTTTTTTTTAATTTTTCTAAGTTTTTTTTTTTTAAGATTTTATTTATTTATTTTTAGAGAGGGAAGGGAGAGGGAGAGAGAGAGAGAAACATCAATGTGCGGTTGCTGGGGGATATGGCCTGCAACCTAGGCATGTGCCCTGACTGGGAATCGAACCTGCGATGCCTGGTTCGCAGCCTGCGCTCAATCCACTGAGCTATGCCAGCCAGGGCTTATTTGTACTTCTTAATCTCCTCACCTATTCAACCACTCTCCCCCTCCCCCTTCCCATCTGGCAACCATCTAGTAACTAACTCCTAGTCTTTGGCTGCTTTTAAGAGTGTTCTTTATCTTTAACCTTGAGCTTTTTAATTATGATGTGTCTTGGAGTAGGCCTCTTTGCATCATAATTGGGGCTCTCTGTGCTTTCTGGACTTGTATGTCTATTTCCCTCAACAAATTAGAGGAGTTTTCTTTCACTATTTTTTCAAATAGATTTCCAATTTCTTGCTCTTTTTTGTCTCCTTCTAACACCCCTATAATGCAAACGTTGGACTTCTTGAAATTGTCCAAGAGGCTATATGTATCATTCTCACTTTTTTGGATTCTTTTTTCTGCTTGCTGTTCTGATTGGTTGTTTTTTGCTTCCTTATGTTCCAAATCATTGATTTGATTCTCAGCTACTTCCACTCTACTATGTTTCCCTGTAAATAGTTCTCTATTTCAATTAGTGTATACTTTGTTTCTGACAGGGTCTTTTTTATGCTGCTGACGTCCTCTGTAAAGTTCTTGAACATCCTTATAAACAGTGTTTCGAACTCTGTATCTAATAGATTGCTTATCTCCATTTCATTAGGTCTTTTTCTAGAGTTTTGATCTGTTCTTTCATTTGGGTCATGTTTCTTTGTCTCTTCCTTTTGGCAGCCTCCTGTGTTTCTATGTATTAGGTAGAGCTGCTCGCCCTTCATGTGGGCTGAGAACACCTTCTTCTAATTGTTGAGCCTCGGTTGCTGTTGGCAGATCAATGGGAGGAATTTAGCAGGAAACTCAGCCTCGAGGACTGGCTGTGACCACTGGCCACCATCCATTACCATCAGTGAAGGATCAGCTTTGCAGGGGAGGATTGTGGTCCTCCAGTGTGGTCAATAGCCATCCACTGGGTGTGCTGGCCCTGGGGTTTCCCTAGGGTTGTGCAAGCCAAGGCAAACCCCCACCTGTGTTTTGCCCAGGGCACCCTGCCTGAGCTGTAAATCTATCTGAGATGGCTGCTACTTGTGCTGGGCTTGGAGATTCCCAAGGGAAGCCAAGCTGTGAATATAATCTGGCTGCTGTTAGGGCTCACTGAAGTCAGCTGTTGCTTGTTTATAGGATTTTGGAGTTAAGACCCGCAATTCTTCTGGAAAAGCAGCTTGGGTGTGCCAGTAAGTTGGGTAGGGTAGAGCCTCTGGTTATCTCCAAAGCAGGTCAAACAGTGTTATTCAGGTTGATGGACTCTCCAACATGGCGCCAGTCTGCCAGCTCTGTAGGGGGAGGGTTTAGCAAAGGAGCAATGGCCTCTGCTCGCCTTGATGCCAGACACTTCAGTTTCTCCCTGTATACCACTAGTGCTTCTCAAGCTGCTACCCCAGTGCTGGAGCTCAGAGGAAGTGAGTCTGAGTAGGTGAGTCTTTGTGTGTGTTCTTTAAGAGGAACTGCTTGGGGCTCCAGAAGATTCTTCCACTGATTCAACCTCTGTGGGTTTTTGCAGCTAGAAGTTGTGGGGACTTATCTTCCTGGCACTGGCATCCTGGACTGGGGGTCTGGTATGGGTCTGGGACGCCTTGCTCTGGAGAAATCCCTCCTGAATTTTTATCCACTTGCATGTGGGGCCAGACTGTTCTAGTCTGTGTTCCTCCTACCAGCCTGAAAGGATATGGGTTTTTTTTTTAATCCTTTTTTTAAAAATTAATGTTCAAATACAGTTGTTTCCATTTTCCTACCACCGCTTTCCCCCACAAGATGTGGTTTCTTTAATTCTGTAGTTGTCAGACTTCCATTCAGCTCAGCCTCTGATGCTCCTGAGTGATGGTTGTTCTATATTTTAGTTGCAATTTTGATGTGGTTGTGCTTAGAGGCAATGTCTGCCTATGCTGCCATCTCTAAGGTGATTATTGATAGATATGTATTTAGTGCCATTTTACTTTTAGACTATTTTCTGTGTGTGTGTGTGTGTGTGTGTGTGTGTGTGTGTGTTTTCCTTTTTCTTTTTCTTCTTCTAAAAGCAAGCCCTTTAACATTTGTTGCAGTATTGGTTTGGTATTAACAAACTCCTTTAGCTTTTCCTCATCTGGGGAGATCCTTATTTCTCCTTCAATTTTAAATGGTAGCCTTGCTGGGTAAAGTAGATCCAACCAAGGGGCTTTATAGGTCCTTGCTTTTCATCACCTTGAACATTTCACACCATTCCCTTCTGCCCTGAAATGTTTCCAATGAGTAATCAGATGACAGTCTAATCGGTGCTCCCTTGTAGTTAACTACCTGCTTTTCTCTTGCCATTTATAGGATTCTCTCCTTATCCTTAAGCCTTAGCATTTTAATTATGATGTGTCTGGGTGTAGGCCTCTTTGGATCCAACTTGCTTGGGACTCTCTGAGTTTCTTGGACTTGTGTGTCTTTTCCCTTCAACAGATTAGGAAGGTTTTCAGCCATTATTTCTTCAAATAGGTTCTCAGTCCCTTGCTCACTTTCTTCTCCTTCTGGTGTTCCCATGACCCGTGTGTTATAATGCTTCATGTTGTCCAATATGTTTCCTAAGCTCTTCTCATTTTTTTTAATTCTTTTTTTCTTTTTACTGCTCTGCCTGGGTGTTTTTCTCTAGCTTGTCTTCCAAATCACTGATTTGATCCTCTGCTTCATCTAACCCACTGTTTATTCCTTCTAGTGTATTATTTATTTCAGATGTTGTATTGTTTATTTCTGATTGATTGGTTCTTTTTTATGATTTCTATGTCTTTTTTCATGCTTTTAAATATCCTAATAATCATTACTCTAAACTATCTGCTGAATTGCTTCCTTCCATTTCATCTAATTCTCCTTCTGGAGAATACTCTTGTTCTTTCATTTGGGGTCTGATTCTTTGTCTTCCCATTTTGGCTGCCTCTTTGTATTTGTTTGTATGTACTAGGTAGATCTGCAAGATTCTGGTGCATGCCTAAGTCAAACCATGCCTGTGACTGACCCTAGGCAACCTGCTTGAAGCTATCAGCGATCTGCAGTGTGTGCCTCCTTCTGCTGGGCCTGAATATATGCAGAAAGAACCATGGTACACACCAAGGCTGGCTTTTCCCAGCACCAGGCCCTGGGGGGAGTCAGCTGAAGCCTCAGATCTCCCAGTGATCTGCCTCTGCCTTCAGGCTTTCTGTAGTGTTAAAGAGTAAAAGTCTTCCAGTTGTACTCCTCAGTAGGACTACTGGGTGGGGCAGAGTAATGCCTGCAGGTGGGGATATTGCTTCCCCTCAGGCTGATGCCACTTGGAGGGAATTGTTGTGCCTGAGAAAGATGGCTCTTGCAGTATGGGGAATGACTTAGCACAGGGATCCTGGCAGGTGTTCCTTCAGCTCTCTCCCCAGATCCACCAGCCCCATACTCTTCTCAAGCATCTCTAGTCCACTCTGCCCTCCCTCTACCAGAGCCCAGGGTAGGTGGCTTCAAACTGAAGTTTGTGAGTTAGCCCTTTAAGAGGCTTTCTGAGTTTTCAGCAGTCTTTCCCTGGCAGACAGAAACCTCACTGCTTTTCACAGCCTTATGTTATTTGGGTTCCTTTCCCAGTTCTGGTGCTGTTGGCTGGGGAGCTCAGCTTGTGGTTTAGACCCCACACTTCTCAGGGGGAACCCCTGGCCACTGAGATATCCCTCCAGGACTTCAGCTGCCACCCATGGGAGCTCAGACAGCCCTCTTGCACCTCCTCCACACTCCATACAGTCATGTTGTGGTGATATGGCTTCTTCCATCTGTCCATGGCTATAAGGCTTCTCCCCAGCTAGTGTTCAGTTGGTTATTCAGGATGATTTTTCTATAATTCAATTGTAATTCCAGCTTGGTCCCGGGAAGAGGTTAGTATAGCTTCCATTTATTCCTCTGCCATCTTGGGTCTCTCTTGTACAACTACTTTGGAAAATAGTTTAGCACTCTCTTTAAAAATTCCCTTAAGATCCTGGTGCAGTTGGTGAGAGCATCATCCAGATATGCCAAGTTTGTAAGTTCAATCCTCAGTCAGTGCACATACAAGAAACAACCAATGAATGCATAAATAAGTGAAACAACAAATTGATGTCTCTCTCTGTCTCTGCCTCTCTCTCTCTCTCCCTGTTGCTCTCAAATCAATAAATAAAATTTTTTTAATGTTTCTTAAAAAGTTAAAAATAAATTCACCTTATGACCCAGCATTTCTACTCTTAAGAATCTTTCCAAGAGAAATTAAATATATATAGCCACATAAAGACTTGTACACATGTGTTTATAGAGGCATTATTCATAATATCCAACTACTGGAAATTCAATTTTTCATCAACTGATGAATGCATAAATCAAATGTGGTATATCCATACAGTGAAATATCATTCAGCAAAAAAAAGGAATAAAGGACTAATATATACCTCAACATGCATGAATCTCAAAAACATTATATAAAATGAAAGAAGCCGATGCAAAACATTGCATATTATATGATTCTATTTACATGAAATATCCAGAAAAAGCAAATCCATAGAAACACAAAGTAGATTAATGTTTGCCTGGAGCTAAGGGTAGGATCAAGGAGTTACTGCAAATAGAGACAAGGGTCTTTTTGAGGTGACAAATTTTCCAAAATTGGATTACGGTTACAAAATTCTGTAAATTATCTAAAATTCATTGAATTGTACACTAAAAACAGATGAATTTTAAGGTATGTAAACT
Organism: Tonatia bakeri; assembly: GCA_004024845.1. Classification (NCBI taxonomy): domain Eukaryota; kingdom Metazoa; phylum Chordata; class Mammalia; order Chiroptera; family Phyllostomidae; genus Tonatia; species Tonatia bakeri. The sequence goes on along the minus strand of PVIA01006354.1, from coordinate 17,743 downwards.
ATTTCTCAATCGAGCTGTTTTTAAAAAAGATTTTAAAAATAACCCATCCCACTCTGAGGTATTTACCCAAGTGAAATGAGCATAGCTCGATACAAGGACTTGTACATCAATGCTTGCACCTGTTTTGTTTGTAATAGTCAAAAGCTGGAAACAACCCAAATGTTCATCTGCTGGTGAATGGATAAGTAAATCATATCTATACAATGGAATTACTCCTCACCAACAGACAGGAAAAAATTATGAATATCTACTACAACATGGAGGACTCCCAAAATAATTAAGCTGAGTGAAAGAAGCCAATTTAGAAAGAGTAAATACTGAATGATTCTATTTATAAAAACTTTAGAACATGCAAACTAACTTATAGTGATAAAAAATATGCCAGACCCTGGCCAGGTGGCTAAATTGGTTGGAATATTGTCCCATATACCAAAAGGTTGCACATTTGATTCCCAGTCAGGGCACACACCTAGGTCATGGGTTCGATCCCTAGTTGTGGAGCAAATGGAAGGCAATCAATCAACGTTTCTCTCTCATGCTGACATTCTTTCTTACTCTAAAATCAATGAAACATATCTGCAGGGGATGATTTTTTTAAAAATCACATCAGTAGTCATTTGGGGATGAGGTGTATAGGAGTGGGGAAGAAGGGAGTAATTACAAAATGGCATGAGGAAACTTCTGGGCATGATCGACGTGTTCATTGTCTTGACTACTATAATGGTTTTGCAAGTGCATTCATGTTTCAAAACATATCAAATGGTCCACCTTAAATATGTGCAGTTTACTGGCTGTCCATTATGCTTCAACAAAACAGAATTTTAAAGATATTTATAGGTCTACAGTACTAATATTTAGTAACCATATTTTTGAAATGTGTTTTCTCTCATTCGGTTTCATCTTGTATTGTCCTTATGGTTATTCACCACAAATTGCTTAAAGTATGTGATTAATTGAATTAATAAAAAACTGTAATAGAATAAAGAAGTAACTAAGTAAATGATGTTGCATGTTGACATTTTAAAAAATTGAACAGTTTTTCAATTGCCAGACCTGGGTTGGTAAATCATGACCTTAAATTTATTAGTAAGTTACTTTTTAACATCCTCCACTTCAATCTGTGGAGTGTAATGATAATAAGACCATCCTCAAAGAGCTGTTTTGAATTTAAAAAGGTAATACAATGAAGGTGTCTTAATACCATGCTTGGCATCTCCTAGAAGCTGAGTCTATGGTTATTCCTTTCCTGACTTCTAAGGCATAATCTAGATGGCAGGAGCACTTGACTAAATAAAACTGTTTGTAAGCAATTATCTGAACATTGTAGGAGAGATGAGAAGGGTAGGCATTTTCCAAGAATTAGGTAGTATTTACCCAGAACTCTGTCAAATAAGAATTTCAGTCCTTATAGAGGTATACAGGGTCCAGCAGAAGTAATGCCTGCGTGAATGTGGTTGGCAGGGTAATAATGTGAGTGTAATAATTTATAGTTTTAATTTGAACATTTCACCTAAAATGTCATATGGTATGTTTGAGTGTGATATTGTTACGTCATAGAATTACATGCTTATTATTTTGTAATTGAAAAGAGGTGTTATTTGTGCTGGACCCTATATATTCAACAGTGGAGTTTTTGCAAGGCCTAGCTAAAATAGTTGCCAAAAGTTAACAGTAACTATCACCAGGTGGATGAAGTTATGGACAATTTTCATTTTCAAGAGCTGTTTGCATTACCTGAATGCATTACAAAGAGCAAAGATATAAAAAGAATAGTTATTCCATTTTGGAAATGAAATTATTTGAAAATAATATTAATTTTAAAAAGTACAGTGAGATATCACTTCATATCTACTAGAAAGAATATAATTTTTTTAAGAAAAATAACAGGTGTTGGCAAAAATGTGGAGAAATTAAGACCTTCATACAATGCTCATGAGAATGTAAAATTGTACAACCAATGTGGAAAACAGTTTGCTGGTTCCTCAAAAAGTTAAATATGGGGTTATTAGTTGACCCAAAAGTTCTTATTTATTACATCATTCTTTATAATAGCCAAAAATAAAACAACCTAAATGTCCCTCAACTGATAACATCCATACGATGGAATATTATTAAGCCTTTAAAAAGAATGAAGTACTGACATGCTACAATGTAGCAAACCTTGACAGTATTGTGCTAAGTGAAAAAATCTAGATGCAAAAGACCACATGTGATGGAAGGAGACTTTACCTGGGGTGGTGAACACACAATACAATATACAGATGGGGTATTATAGAATTGTACTCTTGAAATGTATATAAATTTATTAAGCAATATCATAAAATACACTCAATTAAAAAACTAAAAACTTAAAAAAGGGCCACATATTATGTGATTTCATTTATATAAAATATCCAGAATAGGTAAATCATAGAGACAGAAAGTAGATTAGTGGTTTCCAGTGATGGAGAGAAGAGAATGAGAAATGATTGCTAACAGGTATAAAGTTTCTTCCTGGGGTGATAAAAATGTTCTGGAGTTAATTAATGTTGATGGTTGCATGACCTTGTGAATACGATAAAAATAGCCTCCATCTGTGTTTTGCCTGAGAGCTATAGAGCAATCTGTGATGGCTGCTACTTGTGCTGGGCTTGTAGATTCCCAAATGAAGCCAAACTCTGAATCTCCTGCCAGCTTTCTTATTTCTACTGGCCAATCAACTTTGCTACAGTTTTTGAGCTTTACTACTTCCCTCTCGTTGCTTACACTCAAGTCCCTATGCTGCCTCTGTTCAGTCCTGAATCAAGCCTAACAATTTCAAATGCTGAAGTCCAAAGAGATGTCAGTATTGTGGAATGCCACGTGTATCAAAGACCAGAATATCCAGGTTCTACTTAAAGTAGACTGCATAATCAAAGCTTTCCTAAGGCAATGAATCTAAATAGAAAGATAACATTTTAGGGACTCAGCTGCCAAAGTAGGTTTATAGTTGGTCATATGTAAAATAATATAATAATTAATACATAATAATATAAGAATAAACTATGATTCACATACTCACAACTGTAAACCTACTTTTGCCTCACTCTGTATTTGTACAAGACCATTACAGACACTACAGAACTGACCAATAAAAATAGCCATAGACTGTATCTTACTTTTGTGTCAGACCTCCATACTAATGGAAGCATGACAGCAAAGAAGATGAATTTTGGTACTTGAGAGATTCTAGTTCTAATATTAATTTATACTGGGTACAGAACCTCATACTGCTCTGTACATCAGTCTCACTGCCTGTAGAATGGGGCTAATATATCTCCCTGGTTGGGCTCTAGAGAAGGTGGAATAAGGAAATCATTGTAGACACCTAGCACAATGCTGGACTTGTATTAGGATCAACCAAAGTTAATCCTATTTCTCTCCCTCCACATGCATTTGTAATTTAATACCAAATAGGATGTTTTCTTTTTCCTCACCGAAGGCCTACTGCTCAAAGAACCACACTCAAGGAAAATTTTTAAAAAATGGCTAAGTTAGTGTTGTTTGGATTCAAAAGAACTGGCAGATGCTCTCTGAGATCAAAACATTTCAGCGAAAAGGAATCTTCAAACAGAAGCATTTTGCTGAGTTAAACACAGGTAGAGAAAACAAATTTCAGTGCTGGTAACATGCTATACTTCCCTTGTATAACATTAGCTTTTGCTTTTATTTAAAGAGCAATTGCTCTGCAATGTTTTGTAAGTAAACATTCAGGAATTTTTGAGCAAGTCTCAGCTGACACACCACCTCTTGGCCTAAAAAGTCTTTTCTCAGTGAGAAGTCTTATGTAATTATAGCAAAGAATTTGAAATAGAACAGTATAAACTGATTTAGTAATTTAGTTCCATGCAAGTAAAACTTATTTAACAGGATTTTTTTTATATTCCCCAGAATTGTCAGCTAGGTCCCATTGCTGGAAACAAAAACAGTAATTATTCAAAATTTGAAATACAGCTATACAAATAATCCACCTCATTCACAACACGCCTCTCCTCTTCAATGCAAAAGAGGACTAGAAGGTGATGGGAAAGTCATCTTTTTGAGGAATGCTAAACTTACAAGGGGGGACCCAAGAAACTAGAATTTATTTATAAAAATTTGTGTATTCTTACATGTTTAAACTTCTGTCACCTTCAAAGTACTCTCCATTTGATGCAATACACCTATCAAGATGTTTTTTCCACTGCTCAAAACAGTTTTTGAACTCATCAATTTTGATGCCTTTTCATAATTCAGCCATTTTTTTGTTTCACCTCTTCCACATCAGCAAAACGTTTCCCTTTGAGGTCTTTTTTCATCTCGGGAAACAAAAGAAGTTGGGTGGGATGAAACTGGGTGAATAGGAAGGGTGGGACATGGGGGTCATGGCATTTTTGGTCAAAAAGCTGCTGAACACTCAGCATGGTGTGGGCAGGTGTGCTTGTAAATCACCCACCATGAAATGGACACACACATTGAAAGAGTCTTCAAAAAAATTCACTAAAGCAGAATTCAGCCTCTCACAACAACACCAGCTGGTACACTGATACAGGTGGGTTTCTGGAGCACTTACCTAGTGGAGCAAGCCTGTCCTACAAGGGGATGCCCTCCAGAAAATAATTCTGGTGTGGGTGTGTTTTAGGGTTCCCCTAGAAACAATCCTCTTCTTTTATCTCTTGGACACCAGAAGTGAACATTTCCCATAAAATCACCAAGCAGAAAAGATATAACAAAGGGGAGAAATTTTGGAAGACAGCCAGAGAAGAAGACACATTTGATTGCTTGGCCTACTCTACTATAGGCCCTGCCTTGGTGCTACTGAGCTAGGGAAGCACACAGGAAAGAAGGGCGGCCACAATCACAGGTGGAAACTTTAAGTGGACTATTTGCAAAATACTCCACCCCCAAGTAGCAGAATAAGAAGTACCTTATCTTCAAGGCATATAGAATATTCACTAGTAAGGAAATACAAAAGAATTGAAATCATGCTAAGTATATTCTCTAATCACATTAGAATTAAAATCAGCAAGAGAGAAATAACTGGAAAATCCCCACATATTTGAAAAATAACTATATACTCTTAATTAACTATGAGTCAAATAAGAAATCAATTAGAAAATACTTTATTTGAATAAAAATAGAAACATATTATATCAAGATTAGTGGGACATGGCCAAAACAATGCTTAGAAAAAAATATACAACATTAAATACTTATTTTTAAAAACTCTCAAATCAATGCTCTAAGTTTCTATTTTAGAAACAAATTAAACAAGAGAAAATTAAATCCAAAGCAAGCAGAAGAAGATGTAATAAAGGGGAGAAATCAGTCAAACAGAAAAAAATTTTAAAAACCTAAAAACTGGTACTTTGAATAGCTCAGTAAAACTGATAAACCTGTCACCAGACTGATCAAGAAAAGAAGATACAAATTGTCAATACTGGAGTGAAAAAAGGGATATCACTATAGATCCTATAAGCTAAGAGAAAATTTTTGTCACTTAGATGAACATATAGTACATCTAATAGCTTAGATGAAATGGACACATTCTTTGAAATAACTTAATTACCAAAACTCACTCAAGAAAAATAAACTGAATCACCATATATCTATTAAAGAAAGAAGAAATTGAATTTGCAGTGAAAAACATTTCCACAAAAAAAAATTCTGGCCCAGATGACTTCACTAATGAATTCTGACAAACAAGAAAGAGATGACATCAATTTTACAAATTCTTCCAGAGGAGGTAATACCTACCAATTCATTGTATGATAACAGCATTACCCCAGTAGCAAAATGAGGCAAAGTCATTATTAGAAAAAAATATATATACCAACCAATATCCCTCCAAGACCTCAACTTAGAAATCTTTAATAAAATATTGGTAAATTGAAATCAGTAATATATAAAAAACATAATACTTCATGAAGTGAGATTTATCCCAGCTTTCCAACGTTGCTTCCACATTCAAAAATCAATCATTATGACTTACATATGAACAGAATAAAAAATAAAATCATATAATCTCAACAGATACAGAAAGCATTTGCAAAATTCAACCTCCATTCAGGATTTAAAACTCTCAGCAAAGTAGACATAGAAGGGAACTTTATTATTTATACAAAACATAGATTTAACCTCATCTTTAATTCTGAAAGATCAGGAATAAGATCAGCAAGTATGTCTGTTCTCACCACCTCTATTTAACATTACATTGAAAATACTAACAAGCAAAATAAGGCAAGAAAAATGGTGCCTGAACCATTGGGTATTCATATGTTGAAGAAAGGAAAGAAGGAAGGAAGGAAAAAAGGGAGGAAGGATGGAAGGAAGAACTCCTGCCTTTAACTCACACCATATACAAAAATTAATTTGAAAAGACCATAGACCTAATGTAAGAGCTAAAATTACAAAACTTCTCTAAGACAACATAGAAAAATTTGTGATTTTTGTTTAGGCACTGGTTACTTAGAACACAAAAAGTGCAAGCCATAAAGGCACTGGTTACTTAGAACACAAAAAGTGCAAGCCATAAAGGAAAAATTATTGTATATTACAAAACTTGTACTGTATATTACAAATTATTGTATATTGTATATAAGCATCTCTGTTCCTTAAAAGATACTAGGAAAATGAAAAAATAGGCCTCAGACCAGGAGAAAATATTTATAAAACATCTATCTGATGAATGGCTTTCACTCAGAATAATATATAAAGAATTCTTATAATACAGCAACAATACAGATAACCCAATAAATATGGACAAAAGATTTGGACAGATATATGGATAGGAACAAGCACATGAAGAAAATGCACAATATCATTAGTTATCAGGGAAATGCAAATTAAAACCATAGTAATATCCAACAATTCAACTATTGTAATAGATAAAATTTAAAACACTAGCAATATAAAATGTTGTCAAGGATGAAGATCAACTAACTAGAACTCGGTTGCATTGCTAGAAGGAATACAAAATTGTTCAGCCACTTTGAAAAACAGTTTGGATTTCCTGAACCGCTGGATCACTGGGATCTGCACACCAGTTCCACCAGGCTCAGGAAGGTGTCCTCTCATCACCATCTCTTTTCTTCATGAGGGTCTCACTATCTGTGGTGAAATCTGGCAATGCTGAGCCCGCAGCTCAGAGGGCCCAACGTAGCCCAGTGTGCCCAATGTGTGAGTGCCTTTGGCTTTGTGTCTGGAAGAGGAAGGGACACGGGACCAAGGGATGAAGAGCAAACTCCAGAGCCTCACAATTGGTAACTTTAAAATGAGATGTCCACTGGGCAAGGGAAATTTTGGGAATGTGTACCTGGCACAGCTCAAGGAAAGCCATTTAACTGTGACTCTGAAAGTCCTCTTCAGGTTCCAGCTCAAGAAGATAAGAATGGAACACCAGCTGCCCAGAAAATTGAAATCCAGGCACATCTACAACACCCCAATATCCTATGCCAGTACAACTACTTCCACGATGAGTGTCTATGTACCTCATTCTGGAATATGCTCTAAGGGGCAAGCTCTACAAGGAGTTGCAAAAGAGCTACTTATTAGGTGAGCAGCATACAGCCACAATAATGGAGAAATTGGTAGATGCTCTGAATTACTGCCATGAGAATAAGGTGATGCACAGGGATGTTAAGCTGAAGAACCTGATGCTGGGGTTAAGGGGTAAGGAGAAGATTGCAGACTTTGGCTGGTCTATACACACTCCCTCACTGAGGAGAAAGACAATTATGAGGGACTTTGGACTACTTGCTCCCAGAAATGATTGAGCAGAGAACACACAATGAGAAGGTGGATCTGTGGTGCATTGGGGTGCTCTGCTACAAGATGCTGGTGGGAAATTCACCTTTTAAGAAAACCCTCTATTCTGAGACGTACAGACACATCCTCAGTTCCTTTGGGGGCCCAGGACTTGATCAGCAATCTTCTCAGATACCAGACCTCTGAGCTGCTGCCTTTGGCACAGATCCTGCCCCATCCTTAGGTCAGGCCCACTTCTGAGGGTGATACCTCCATTGGTTCAAATAGCTTCCTAAACCCTACCTGCTCCTGTTCCTCTGTTCATTCAGGGAGTTCCCCTGGCTCCACTATCTCATCTGCCTTTTGTTTCTTCTCTTTTAAAATACAAGTTGCTAATTAATAAAAGGTTAATCATTTTGTACCAGGTCAAAAAATTTGAAAAGAAAAACAGTTTGGCAGATTCTTATAAAATTAAATATATACATATATAACCCAGAAACTCCATTCCTAAGTATTTACCTAAAAGAAATCTATTTCCATATAAAGACTAGTGTGTAAATGCCGTAATAGCTTTATTAATAATAACCGAAAACTGGAAACAATCAAAAAGTCTATTAACTGGCAAATGGATAAACAGAATGTGATATATCCATACAATAGAATACTACTCTGCAATAAAAGGAACAAATTACTAATCAATGGAACAACATGGATGAATCTCAACAACATTATGCTAAATTAAAAAAGCAATGCATATATGAGCAAACTCTGTATGATTGTATTTATATCACATTCTGAAAAGTCAAACACAACATAGAAATCAGATTTGTGGTTGCCCCAGGTGGAGACAGATTACAAAGGAGCATGGGGAAAATTTTTGCAGTGACGGAAATGTTCATATTTTGATTGAGCTGGTGATTATACATCTTTCTACTTTGTCAAAACTCATCAACCTATACACTTAATAAGGGTGAGTTTTACTGTGAAAATTATCCCTCAATGAATCTGACTAAAAAAATCAAGGGTCTTAGAAGGGAAAACAACAGACAGGTGGTGTACAGCAGATTTTTAGAGCAGGGAATCTATTCTGTATGATACTTTAATAACCTGCAATGGGCAGTGGTCCCACTCATATCAGTGTGCTGATGGAGTCTTTATCTGAGTGTCCAGATTTGCAGTTTGGGACATTCCAGGCCCATCCCAAGGGCATTGCCATTACGCCCAATTACCTTAGTCTCAGGCATATTGCTTCTTTACATAACTGTCATGACTGTCAGTGACTCTACATTGGATTCTTAAAAAGTATCCAAAAAATCTGCTCTGCTCTTGCTCTAAACACATGCATTTGTAAAAAGCCATAGCGCTGTGTAACACAAAGAGTGAACTCTAATGCCAAATATGGATTTATGTTTCAGTATTTGTTTATCAATTATAACAAATGTAATTATCAATGCATGATGCTAATAATAGAGGATGCCGTGGGAAACTAGGTGGAGGGAGTGTATGGGGACTCTGTACTTTCCACTTAATTTTTTTCTTGATCATTCTATCCCCTAAACTCCCCCCACAGGTGTCATCCTGCTCTCTATGAGTCTGTTTCTATCAATTTTTTTCTATGAGTCCAAAACTCCTCTAATAAATAAAGCATATTAATTTAATTTTTTTAAAAGAAAGAAAACATGGATGATAAATGCACACTACCTGACTTCAAGTCCTGGCTCTGTCCCTTACATAGTAGCTGTATGAATTAACCTAATGATTTATTTTCAGCTTTCTTGTCTATAAACTGGGGAGACTGTAATAACAATTTCATAGGATTGTTTTGAGGATAAAATAAGTTGATACACATAATTCCCTTAGAAACTTGCTACTCAAAGTATGGTTCTTAGACCTGCAACATCCACATTGACCTGGGAGCAAGGCAGAAATGGAGAATTTCACATCTCATCTGTAGAATCTGAATCTGCATTTTTATAAGATGCCCTGATTACTTATACATGTGTCCATACACTGTTTTATGTGAATGGTTCTCTCTAGGGTCATGCAACGCAGGGCCTCTGAGGAAAGCTTAATAAAATCTGGATTTCATTCTATTCTCCCAGACATCTTCAATCTCTACTTTACCCAAGAAACTTTTGTTCTTGGATTTAGAAGATAGGGCAAAGGGCAAGCCAAGAAAGGCAACTGCCCAGCTTACCCCTTTCTTTCCTCTCTATAGTATATCTTTTTTGCTATCTGCCCCAACCTGGACCTTAGTTAACAGCTACTTTACCCAAAATGTCAAATTATCCAGTGAAGTGACTGAACATGGTCATTAAAAACCAAAATAAAACAAAACAAAACTTTTTCTCTGATAAGGGATTAATATCCAAAATTTATAAATAACTTTATAAAACCCAACACCAAAAAAAATAAACAATCTAATTAAAAAATAGGCAAAGGACCTGAATAGACACTTCTCCAAAGCGGACATACAGATGGCCAATAGTCATATGAAAAGATGCTCAACATCATTAATCATCAGAGAAATGCAAATTAAAACCACAATGAGATATTAACTCACATCTGTGGGGATGGCCATCATTAATAAATCAACAAACAACAAGTGCTGGTGAGGATATGGAGAAAGGGGAACACTTTTGCACTGTTGGTGGGAATGCAGATTTGTGCAGCTACTGTGGAAAGCAGTATGGAGATACCTCAAAAAATTAAAAATGTAGCTGCCTCTTGACCCAGCAATCCCACTTCTGGGAATGTATCTGAAGGAACCAAAAACACTAATTTGAAAGAATGTAAGCACCCCTATGTTCATTGCAGCATTATTCACAATCTCCAAGATATGGAAGCAACTCAAATGTACATCAGTAGATGAATGGATAAAACAACTATAGGACATTTACACAATGGAATACTACTCAGCTGTGAAAAAAAGAAGGAAATCTTACCTTTTGCAACAGCATGGATGGACCTGGAGAGTATTATGCTAAGTGAGATAAGCCAGTCAGAGAAAGACAGATACCTTATTATTTCACTTACATGTGGAATCTAATAAACAAAATAAATTAAAAAAATAGAAACAGATTAATCAGATACAGAAAACAGACTGACAGCTGTTAGAGGGGAAGGAGTGGGGAGAGTTGGGTAAAAAAGGTGAAGGGATTAAGCAAAAAAAATCATAGACACAGACAACAGTATGATGATAAATGGGAAAAGGGGGTTTGGGAGAACTTGAAAAGGATACAGAGGGGATAAATAGTGATGGAATGAGACTTTGGATGGTGAACAGACAATACAATATACAGATGAAGTATTATAGAATTGTACACCTGAAACCTATGTAATTTTATTAACAAATGTCATCCCAATAAATTTAATAAAAATTTAAAAAATAAACAAAGTTTGGAATGCATGCACATTTAGCATTAATCTCTTTGTCCACATTGAGGAGCTTCAACTGGTGTTGACTCACTTTGTTCAAACTTGCTATTTTTATAAAGAATTTCGGGACCTTAATACATAGTTTCAAACATAGTTAAACCCAAACAGCATCCAAGGAAAATTTTCAGGGGGGACATAATTTTTTTGCTGTAGTTAACCCTATACACACACATACACAAATGACATATAAAGGGCACATGTCTCATAATATTTACATAGGCAAAAACTATTTCTTTTAGGACATAGTTTTGATATCCTGAGGAACATTGCTTTATCCATGAATGAGTTCCTTTAAACCACTAGCTAAGAAATATTAAATAAAAACACTTTGAAAAAAAATTTATTATATATTTGACTTTCAGTGTGAACCTGAACATCAAATCATGTTCCAAGCTTCCTCTAAGTGATGTTTTATAGGCCCTTTGATATTGACAATAGGCCTTTGAAGGCAGAAAATAGTAGGTTTCATCTTCTAAAGATGGCCACTTCAATATTTCTTATGCCACATGTTCTTCACAAAATGTGCCATTGATATTTTCTCCTATGAAGTGGCAGGATCTTTCTCCTTTTTCCTTGAGGCTGGGCAGACCTCTGTGACTGACTGGACAAAGAGAGTATAATGCAGAAATGCTAGATGTCTTCCAAGGCTAAATTGTTCAAACATTGTGCATGTTTGCCTTTGTCTCTTGGCATGTTTGCACTTGGAGCACAGCAACAATACTGTAAAGAAACTAAACATCCATGATGAAAGACCAAGTGTGGGTGGTCCAGCCTATAATCACAAGTAAGGTCCTAGCCAGCAGCCAGCATCAATTCCCAAACATGTTAGTGAGTGAGCTCCCAGCCATCAAGTCACCCCTAGCCTTCAAGCCATCCCTAAAGGAACTCACAGAATTCCTCAGCAATCACAATCCAAACCACAGATTTTGAGTAAAGGAAATGACTACTGTGATTTTAAACCATTAAATTTGAAAGAGATGCTGAGCAATTTGCCTATGGTCATACTGATAGTAAAGGGTTAAACTGGGCTTTGAAGCAAGAGTATGAGCTCTGAACCACTACACTGTGCTGCATCTCATTCTTCCAGCAGTCTCACTGGAAAATCAATCTAAAGCTTATTTGTGTTTGACTGTTTGAAGTTGGGAAGTAGATTCAGTTTGCAGAACAAATCTCTTCTTAAACTAACTGTTTAGCAGTACGCCCTGTTCTCTTTTTTCTAATATAAATTTTTAAGGAAGTTGACTTTCTGCAAAACCTATCATCTTACTGATGATGGTCCCCAACAAGAAACAAATTAGTGGTCACTTAAACTTTTCAAACAGACATTTATTGTGTACTTTCCACATAATTATTTGAAAATTGGAGCAATTTCCAGGGAAAAAAGGAAGCTGAATAAATCATTCTATTTGTATATATTACAAATATACATTTGTCTTTTATATATTACAAAGCAATTTAACTACTTAAAAACTACATCGTTCAAAAAAAACTAATTTGACTTTTTAAAACTCCCATGCTATCACTGATGTCTACATTGCTTATGCTTTAGAAAGATTTAGTCACAGAAGGTCTCTCTGACTGCAGCAGACTGAGGAATTACCTCATCAGTGAAGAGTCTACTTTCTGAGTGTTAGTTGACTGCTTTGAGCCCATTGTCCCAGAAGCAGACTCAGAACTCTTTTTGCTCCAATGAGATCCCTTTAGGATCATACCTATAACCTCAATGTTAATCCAAACCACCACCCCTTACACTCATATTACTCTGATAAGTTTTGATCTATCAATAAGCATACAGCAAACAATCAATTTGTGAAAGGTCCATGTCTAGTCCCTGAAAAGAGACTAGAAGTAGAAGGAAAGGAGAATAACAAAGCCACTCTTCTAAGGGCTCTAACGATAATGCCATGGATATGGACCATCTAAATAAAACAACAAATGGCAACAGAGAACAAGCCCTGCACTGCTAAAAAGACAGGCTCATAATAAGTGCTGTTGAGGTAAGATCTGGTGACAGATCAAGTTAGAACAGGACAATGAGGGATTAAAAAAATCTCAATGACTGGAGAAGAGAGGGAGAGGATTTCATGTGGGAGGTAAAAGAGAAGCATAAAAGCAAGAGGAATGTTTGGAGGGGAACTCATCCCACATGCATATTTTGAATAGTAACAACTACTAGGCAGGAGACAAAATGATTAGACTAACTCAACTTATAGGGCACTGTCAACCTGGATGAGTCTCTCTCTTTACCTTTCATCTATCTCTGTCCCCAGCATCCACAATAACCCCTTTAAACAACTGATTTTGTCATGTCACTGCCATGATTCTGCCCTATTTACAGACCTTCTGTAATCTAGAACTCTGTGACTAAGAGGCTTGTGGAAGGGTGTATGGTCCTGAGGATAGGCTAGATTCAGAATGTTCAAAATCTATATCACCTAGTTAGGGCTAATGACCAGTTGTGATGGAGAAGGGCAACCAAAAATCAGAGCCAAGGAAGCAGTACTATACATTGTGTTGTTGATAAAAGGCTGTAGATGAAATAATTTAAGGAACAGCAGCCAGGAAGGTTACTTGCAGAGTGTGAGATGACTGGGGCAGATGATTCAGAATGGAAGAGAGGGGCAATAGTGTCTATTTACATATAGCACCAGGCTCATGGAAATAGAGCAAGAATAACAGATCACAAAGACCACATGGACAGACCTGAATACCCTCTGTTCAAAATCTATGCTGCTTTGCTGGGAAAGCAGACACAGAAATTAATAGTTGGTTAGAGAGCAGTATGTTGATAATAGAATGACAGGGGCTGTGGCCCAGAGAGGTACTTCTGTACCACCAGCCAGGGAAGAGCTCCCAGAGGGCAGTGTCCTCATCTGAAAAGTAAAGATTATTATAAAACCTTTGATTATTTTCAAATATTACTGTCAGGCCATATACAAAAACCAGAGGGTAGAGCCCTAAAAAATATTACTCTGTAAAAACATTAGGTAGGTAGTAAAATTTCTGGCAATTTTAATTTTCTTTATATGTGTTCTCTAAATATCTGATAATAAATCTGTGAAACTCTATAAAATAAAACTTAATCATTCAAAACGAGAAAAAAGTACATTTTTTAAAGATGCAGGATGTTATATAATAGAATGATTGAAAGACAATCCCATCAATTTCTTTGAACTGGGGTCCTCACTGTGGGTCTAGTCTTGACTTCCAGACCTCACACTGCCAATGCAACCAAACCACCAAATAACCTTTCTAGTTTCATTCATTTTTAGCCCATAAAAGGATGCCATTCTTAGGTGCTTGAGGAGTTCTTTGGTCTTTTCCTACCTTTAGTGAAAACAGTTCAGGTTTATGTATTCATGCTTGGTTAAATAATTCAGATACTCATGACTTCAGTCTCACCCAGAAGACTCCCAAACACTGCTCAGCTCATGTACAGAATGTGGAGAGACTGTCTGTCTGTGGCTAAGGTTCACACAATGACCCTATCTCCCTTCTTAGGTCTGTTTGATTCTTGGCCTCTTAAACCACATCAGTCACCAAGATCAACATCCTGATCAGTGATACCGACTCTACTCCCCATACAGCTCCCATCATTGAAGCAAGATGATCAGGTCTTGCTAAGGGAAAATTTCAGTTCCTTTTCCTCGCTCCACATAAAAACCACAACTTTAGAGTAATCCTCTAGATTCCTTTCCAGTAATTCTAAAAGGAAAAAAATTAAATGCTTTGTCTTCCTCTCATACTCAGAGTAAAGCCTAATTCTTCTAAGGGGACCTTCCTTACAGTTATTTTGAAAAGGCTTCATGTCTGTGAGGAGGATATTATGTTTCCTAGAGAAAAAGTCAACAGACGCTTCATTAGATCCAATTCAAAGAAATATGACAATGTATTGTTGTTTTTTTAACTTTTCTTTCCATTGGATTAACTTATTCTGACAGTATGAGAAAGGGGAGAAAATAAGAGGAACTAATAATGGCTAGTGAAAAACAATTCATTATAATGTCTCTAAAATAGTGGAGTTGAAGATACAGAAGTTTTGAAAACAACATTTAAGACAATTAGAAAACAAGCAGATTCCAAGGTTCTATGAAAAATACTCTATTATATGAATTTAAACTTTTCATTTTTACTTGTTAAAAATTCTAAGAAAAGAGAATGGCTATTCACTGTTACATTAGATACTTCCCCAAAAAGAATGTCTGGATAAAGAAATGTCACTATTCTCTTTGCTGACAGTTACTACATGAGTGAGCTTCCCATAACAAGTTTTCATCACATTAAAGATTATCAGAAAACTGACTAAGAATCTAAGTAATGTTTATTTCTTTCTAGAAAGAGGCTGTGAATTATATCATACAGCTAAATTCTGTTCCAGGTTTGGAAAATTTTAATTTTTTTAATTAATAAGTTTTATCTTTAGAACAGTTTTAGATTTACACACAAAAAATGAGAAGATAGATAGTACACAGGGTTTTTTATAACCCAGTTTCCTAGGTCTTTATATGTTACATTAGTATGGTATATTTGTTACAGTTAATAAATCAATATTGACAAACCATTATTATCAAAATCCATGCCATTCAGATTTCCTTAGTGTTTTTACCTAATGTTATTTTTATGTTCCAGGATTTCATCTAGGATACTACACTACATTTGGTTGTCACAGCTCCTCAGGCTCTTCTTGGCTATAATAGTTCCTCAGACTTTCCTTGTTTTTTTATAACCTTGACTGTTTTGAGGAGTATTAGTCAAGTATATTGTAGGATGTCCCTCTGCTGGAATTTGCCTGATGTTTTTCTTGTGAATAAGCTAGGATTATGGATTTCTAGAGAAAAGATCACAGAGGTTAAGTGCTATTTTCTTAATTTCATATCATACTATCAGCACAAGGTATGGCTTTGATTACTTGGCTGAAGTAGTGTTTGTCAAGTTTCTGTACTGTGGAGTCACTGTTTATTTCCCCTTTTCCATCCTGTACTCGTTGAAAGGAAGTCACTGTGTGCAGGCTGCACTTAAGGAGTAGGGAATTATGCTCCACCTCTTTTAGGGTGAAATATCTATATAATTTCTTTGGAATACTTCTACATAAAAGAATTTGTCTATTCTCCCCCTACTTATTAATTTATTCACTCATTTATTTCAGTATAGTGTGAGGGAGCTTTGCCTGCAGAGTGCCCCCGGTTCACCACAGAAGAGAATAAGTCTACCAAGACATGATCTGCTGGGGGAGGAAAGGTGGCTGATCTCTCAAAGGAGAAGGACCAAGAGCCTTTTCCTCAATGGGCTTTTATTAGGTTCGTTTTGCACAAGAATACAGGTAAAGCTCATTAATCATTGTTAGGCAGTAAGGATCAAACAATAGATAACATACAAAGAACTCTGAGGGCCTATTCTGAGTCAGGGTCTATTAGTTAAAGGGCTACAAAACTTTGAGAGACAAACTCATTTCCTGCTTGGGCCCTTATCATTTAATTAAGAACATTCTTACCAAAGCAGGTTTCACAGGTTTTTATATATTCTTTCTCAGGCCTGATTACCCGGGGAGCCTGCCCTTTCCAGCACAGGGCTGCACCACCCTCTGTCATTGTTTTAGGCTTGAGTCAGGCAGGGAAGTAAGGTAGCCAAGAAATTAGGAGACTTCTTGCAGACAGGATGAAGACTCAGGCTTTGTCAAAGCCAAAAGATGAGGGTCCATCACCCCCTTTTGCTGTACCCCCCAAGTCCTTCCTTGGGGGCCTCCCACATGATCATGCCTGTCTTAGTTCATTCCCCCCTTAGGGAATCTTACCCATCATTGGTTAACTGACCAAGAATTGGGGGCCAGTTATGGATGAAGTAAAAGCACAAAAAGCAGCACTCCTGCCAGGGAAATAAGCTTTGTCTCCTTAGTGGCTTATGGTCCAAAGGCCACCCATTCAGCCTTAGCCTTGGGGGGGTTACAGCTTCTGAAACCAGACAGGGTGGTTCCTAACAGTACAGACTCATGGATATTTACTTATGCTTTGAGTTATAACTCAATACTACTTTATTTTGTTGCTTACATTTGTCTAGTTTTGGCCATTGGAATCCTTTAACTAGGTTACTATGTCCCTTTGATATACCCCTATTGTTGTGAAGGTTTGGGGTTTTGGGGTGGTTTTTTCACACTTTCTTATTTCCCTGTATGACAAGATATTTCAAAATCATCATGTATATTTCTGAAATAGTCATAAAATCAGACAGTTCTCCATGGAGCCCTGTTTGTTTTTATTGGACAGTGGGGTTAAAAACCAAGATCTGGGAGTTCCGGCCAAGATGGAGGCATAGGCAGTCGCATTGTGCTTCCTCGCGCAACCAAAACTAAAGACAACAAAAATTGAGAAACAATAAACAACCAGAGCAGAGAGAAATTAATTGAACAGAAGTCTGGCTCCAGTACATCCAGACCGGTAAGGAGCGGCGGAGTTGGAGGCCTGCGGAGTGGAATCCAGGGGTCCCGGAGGGAAGAAACACTGGCGGGCAGGCACGGGCGAGCAGGGCGCAGACGGCAGCAGACGGACTGGTGGCGGACACTGGGCGC